>JAKUCM010004428.1:0-54101 GCA_023374145.1 Lepidium sativum | reverse complement strand
AGGCGCACTCTGTGGATTCTATAATGGGGAGAAAGGTCTAAGGGAAGGGATCCATTGTCCCATCACTATTTGTAATTTCAATGGAAGTACTTTCAAGCATGCTAACAGAGCAGTTCCATAAGGGTAAAATTCAAAACCAGCCATTGGCAAGCCAGCGTCCTTTCACGCATCTTGATTTTGCAGATGACTTGATGATTTTTAGCAATGGGAATTCGAAATCTCTGAAAAATATTGCCAATGTTTTGGATACTTTCAAAACAATTTCTGGTATGCACATGAATCGAGACAAATGTACTCTTTTTGTGGCAGGTCTAACTCAGATAGAGATGCAGAAAGTCGATCTTCTCGGATTCTAAGTGGGACATCTACAGGTTCGCTACCTAGGACTTCCACTGATGCATTGAAAACTAAAAAAAGCAGATTACTCCCCTCTTATTGACATGATCACAAATAAGTTGAATAGCTGGTGTGCCAAAGTTTTGTCTTTTGTAGGCAGAGTACAACTCCTCTCTTCAGTTATCTACAGTATGTTGAACTTCTGGTCAGCAACATTTGCTGTTCCAAAATCATCTCTGGAAAAGATTCAAAGCCTTTGCAAAAAATTCTTATGAGCTGAAAGCTTGCACAAAAGAGCCTATACAAAAGTTTCATGGAAAGATGTTTGTCTCCCGAAGTGTGAGGGAGAACTTGGGTTGAGTGACTTACTTGCTTGGTCTAAAACTTTGCAATTAAAGCTTATTTGGCTACTCTTCTCTTCTACTGGATCTCTATGGGTTGCTTGGATGAAATCCAATATGCTAAAAACTCAAAGCTTTTGGATTGCAAAACCTCAGAATAACTCCTCTTGCATCTCGAAAAACTTGCTCAACCTCAGATCCTTGGCTTGCCAATTCATCTCTTGCTTAATTAGATCAGGTAACTCTATATCTTTCTGGCATGACTCATGGAATGCTACAGGAACACTTCTGGAGTTGGTAGGAGATGATGGACCTCAGCTGCTAGGAATTCCAAGTGATGCTACAGTCTCAAACGCAACTCAAAATGGACATTGGTGATTACCATCATCTCGTACTTGCCATGCTCAACTCCAAGAACTCTCTTAAATTCTACAACAAATTGAGATACATATTTTATCATAAGGACCTGATGTATACCATTGGGGAGTAAGTGGAAATTCCAAGGACTACTTCTCTACAAAGGAAACATGAGAGTCTTTAAGACCAAAATCGAGGTTAAAAACTAGCATAAGGCGGTCTGGTTCAAAAAATGAGTGCCCAAACACTCAGCAAACTTCTGGCTAGCAAATCTGGATAGACTACCAGTCCAAACCAGATTACAGAGTTTCAGAATACCTCTTTCTACTAACTGTGTCCTTTGCTGTCAAGTACCCGAGACCAGAGACAACATCGTCATTCACTGCTATTTTTCTCAGCAGATTTGAAAACGGATCATGCGCCGGATGAAGCAATCTTCTTACATATTCGCAAATTGGCAGTCCTTAATATCTTGGTTGCTTGGGACCAGTCCGGGTTTGTCATCCACTCTAAAAAAGTTGGCAGCTCAGGCATTGGTCTACCACATTTGGTAGTAAAAGAAACATGAGGATCCACTATGATTCATCTTCCACTCCATTCAGGTTTTTCAAAGAATTAACAGATTATGAAGGATACTCTGCTTGCTCACCAAAAGTCGAAGCAATGTAGGGGACTTTTCTCAAAATGGTTTGGTATTTAATCACCCATGTTTCAGTTGTAATTATCAAATGGCTTGGGTTTTTTTGTTATCCATTCAACAAAGCTCTGTAACATAATTTTTTCTCTTGATAATATAATTACCGTTATCAGAAAAAAAAAAAAAAAAAAAAGACTATGTTGGTTACAACTTAAAAGAAGAGGTTTGATTGTTCAAAGCTCTCGTAGAAGATGAGCTTCATAATAATGTAACTATTTATAAATATGACATCTTAATTATATTTTTCCAAATTTTTCGATTGGTTTGAATTTCGATAAAAACATCTTAGAAATTATATTACGTGCAGAGTTACAAAATAACCAATCTTATTGATCAAACTGCCATTAACTCACAGATATTATACCATAATTCTATATTCATATAGGTTGAAAAGCAACAGCGTAACTTTCTTATCAAAAAAGAAGAAAAAACAGCCTAACTTAAGAAATAAAATTATATAGACAAACAGTTTTATATACAAAAAAACTGCAAATATTGAAATCCATTCTCTCCTCTTTTTGGAGTGAGACTTTTCTCTCCTCTTCCGGTGTAGTTACCACTATGATTCCTCTTCTCTCATCTTAGATCTTTCAGAGGTAAATTGTGAGCCATTTTGCCGATTGAGATATTCATCCGCCTTGGTCAGTTTTCTTCTTTCCGGCTTTGTCCGGTAATTTTTCAGTATTTTTCGGTTAATTTTCTGGTCTCGCCGGTATTCATTTTGTTATCTTATTTTTGTTGTTCAGTTGGTTGTGTTTTCTTTTTTTCCTAACAGCGTTTTGTGTAAGTTTATAGAAATTATAAGGGAGATTAAGAGATCTGAGAGATTGAGTTTGAGAAAGATTGAGGGAGAGATATTCGAGCGATTGGAAAGAAGAGATTTCTCTTTCACTTAATCTGATTTCTTTACATGAGTTACATATATATAGAATAATCTACTAGGACTTATTACTCTAAAGAAAGACAAAATAAATACATAAGTTATGTAGAGCACCAAAGAGGAAATCATCGGGTCTCGGGTCACGAATCCCGAATGGATAGGCGGATCCTGAGAGGTTCGGGTCATACTTCTCGAGGAAGAGAGTGATGTGACATAGCGACTTTTTTTGTGTCACATGTGATCTTTTCTTTCAACGGTTCTTTTGAGCCAAATGGCCAAGTGTTTTGCTTCTCAAGCAACAATCTTCCTTGCTTGATACTCAAGTTTTTGGTTCCTTGATTAAGACTCTCCTTCTAGCTTGAACCTCTAAGTTATTAGGATAAAGCTTGAAGGTTGTAACTCACCATCTCATTAAAAATCTTAGTGTAAAATCCAATTGGGATAAAACCATTTAAGGGAAAAAGAGTGTGGGTCATTGTCACGGCTTGGGTAAATCACTTAGCCCAAGCTTTAAGTATACAAACTCACATACCTTTAAGGTTGCGGCTTTAGTGAAAATATCCGCAAGTTGATCCGAACTCCTTGTGTAACACGGTAAGATTACTCCTTGCTCCATCTTTTCTCAGACTTTGTGGCAATCCACTTCAATATGCTTTGTTTCTTTCATGGAACACCGAGTTCGATGCAATGTGTATGGCGGCTTGATTATCACAATGCATTGTGATTGGTTCTTGAGTTTCAACTCTCAAGTCTTTAAGCAATGCCTTCAACCATATGAGTTCCTCCGTTAGCTTTCTCATTGCTTTATACTCGGCTTCCGCACTAGAGCATGACACCATTTTTTGCTTCTTGCTTTTCCAAGTAACTAGGTTACCTCCAAGGAACGTGAATTACCCGGTAGTTGACTTGCGATATTGTCTATCTTCAGCCTAATTCGTATGATAATACCCCACAAGTGTTGTGTTCTCATTCCGACTCATCTATATGTCTTATTCCAGAGTTCTTTTTAGATATCTAAGGATCTGCTTCACCATTTCCCAATGACGCACTTTGGTGTTTGCATATGTTGGCTAACTTGATTCACTGCATAGCACAAGTTTGGTCTTGTGATTGAGAGATATGTCAACTTTCGAACCATCCTCCGATATAGATGTGATACTACGAGTTTTAACCTTGTATCCTACTGCAAGTGCACAACAAACGAAATAGTATTTAGGGATCGAATCCACGAAGAACCAAGTTACACTCTCAATTCCTATTGAATCACAAGATATATCAATCAAATGAAGGAAGTGAATTCTAACAACTTAGATGTGAATGTAATCAAATAATTAAAGCAATCAGATGTCGGGTATTCATTCAGGAGTTAAAATTCTTGTCAGGGAAACTATTCAGGAACTACTCTAATCTTATTCTTGACTTGAACATGAGTAAAGGCAAACCAACTCTCATTGAATCTACCCCTCTATCAATAACCTAAAGGTCCTAACTCTCGTTGGTTTCAGATTACAAATAGGCTTTATCGTTTGGGTTCAATTACCCACAATCCAACCTAGCATCAACTCTCGTTGGTAGTGAAGGAATTGCTCTTCAAATCTAGTTCTAGTTCTTAACAATCTTCTGGAAGGTTAACAAGCTAAAATCATTGACTAGGTGATCAGGCGAACCTATGCATGAGATTCGAGTATTAGAAGGAGAATCATCTACTAATCAATCATATTTGTTCCCCAACAGTGAATTCTAAAACCCTAGAATCCCTAGATCCGATCTAAAATCTACTCAGACATTGAACAACAAAGTTGGCAAGTCATGATGAACTAAAATTGAAATTGCATAAAGAAAGAATAAGGAGGATTCAGAAATTCTTCTCAAGTATGAAGAGATCTTCTTCCTAGCTTACAAACTTTCAAAACTCTGTAAAATTTTGTTCTCCAATATCAAAAAGACTCTCAATAAAAATAGAAAAAAAAAAAAGTATTTATAGGGCCCAAAACAAGGGTTGAAAATCGCGAAATTAGGTTTTTGCGAAAGGCTAGACTCGATCGAGCACTAGGCGATCGATCGATCCCTTGAATGATGAGTCGATCTTCTCATAAATCAGGTCGTTCTTCAGATCGTGCGCATAATCCTTTGAGATGACTGATCGATTGATCCTTGATAGATCGATCGGTCCTTCCTTTCGTGGAGAATGACGGAAAATGCTTCAAACCTCTCCAAAGTCCACCTTCAAACATGATTCCAACTCTGAACGTTTTTGACTTGAAATCTCAATAAAACATAGACAAAATTCTCAAATATAACTGTAATAATGAGCTCAAAACCGAAAAAATATGAGGAACATCAAGATGATCATTCTCAAATGGTTCTTCTTCAATCTCCCCCTTGCACGTTGCTTTGTAGGCATCCTCAAGAGTCGTGACTATTTTATTACCTACATCACACTCATTCAAAAGGTCAAGAGGAGACTTCCTTTGAGATAAGAATAAGCCTTCTTTGGAACGACACACTTCAATGCCAAAGAATTGTTTCATTTCTTCCAAATCTTTAATATCAAAGATGGATTTAAGGTGTTCTTTGATACCTTTGATGCCATCCTTGTCACTTTCGTTGATGATAATGTCATCTACATAAATAAGGATAACGACAATTCCATTCATACCTTGGCTCGTGAACAGAGATGATCGGCTTCCGATTTTCTTAACCCATGATCACTGAAAGTGTGATTTAACTTGTGATACCACGCCCTTGGCGATTACTTGAATCCAAATATGGCTTTCCTAAGCCTCAAAACATTCATGGGTTGGACAATGTGTTCAAGACCCGGTGGAGGACGCATGAAGACCTCATCCTCAAGTTCACCTTGGAGGAATGCATTCTTGACATACATTTGCCACAAATCTCAATCAAGGTTAGTAGCCAAATATAACACAACACATACGATATGTATTTTGGCTACTAAAGCAAAGGTGTCATCGTAGTCTTCACCATATGTTTGAGTGAACCTTCTTGCCACAAGTCTAGCCTTGTGTCTTTCAATTGTGTTGTCACTATGATACTTTATTACCTAAAATTCTGCCCTTCTATCCAAAGGATGGAGGGGCGGAGGCCTTTGGTGTCCACTCCAGTCAAGAATTGGAGCCTCACAATCACTAGCCAATATGCTTTTCTCGCATGTAAAGATCCACTGAAACATCACAACCATCTTTCCATGAGGTAACTCGGCCTCATCCCAAGTGTGATTCTTATCCATGGCACCATGTTCATTACTAACTGCATCACGCCATACCTTGTGTTCTCTAGCCTCCTCATTGGTCTTTCGCACAAAGTCTTGATTGATTTGTGTGATAAATGTCGCATGCCACTTGTCTTGGATGAGTCTATTGTAGGTATATATTAAGATTGGCGGTTGAACTATTTAGTCTTTGACTCTTTCTAAGAACGGATTGCTCATGAGTGTCCATGGTCTCACAATTTTCAGGACCTATTGCAATGTTTTGCACGCGTTGACTCCTTAGAGTTGGTGTTTGTTCCATTACTTCCATGGTTTCCGCATCATTGAAGCCTTGTCTCAGTTCCTCCAAGTTAGTGTCCACCACTTGCTCCGTCAAAGTTGGACTCTCTAGAGTAGGACTTATTGGGGATTGTTCCTCACTTGGGGCCTCATTCTCATGATCCTTACATGAGATATTATCCACTTCATGACTTGACCGCAGATTTTCCTTGCTTGCAACCATTTCTCCAATATTGGGCTTCTCGAGAAGCATACAGAGACTCAAGGCCCAGGTAAACGTATTGGTAGACAAATCTTGAAGGTTTTTCCAATCCTTTTCTTCATAGTATTCTTTGTCTTCTATGAACTTGACCTTTCTTGATACAACCACACGTCTTGACTCGGGTATGTAGCATTTGTACCCCTTTTAGGTGATTGAGTACCCAATGAACATGCCTTTTATACTCTTCGCATCAAGTTTGCTCCTCGATCCTCCTTGGTTAAGAAAAAAAACACACGCACCCAAATACCCGTAAGTGTTCAATAGAAGGTTTTGAGTTGTTGATTACCTTAAATTGAGACATGTGATGAAGCACTCTAGTAGGTATGTGGTTAATGAGATAACAAGCGGTGACCATGGCATCACTCTAAAACCTCTTTGGTACATCGACATGGAACATCATTGATCTAGCCACCTTATTCTTCTTCTCGGGTATACCATTTTGTTACGGTGTATAAGGGCAAGTCATTTGATGTAAGATGACATGCTTGACAAGATTTTGTTTGAATGCATTGCTTGTATATTCTCCTCCATTATTGGATCTTAGGATCTTGATTTTTGCACTATATTGAGTCAACCTATAATTTTGAAAATTAGTAAATGCGGATTACTCAAACGAGCATGCCACAACACATCATTGTCGATTTGATGAGCTCCTTAAAGTCAGTCCTCCTTACAAAGTCCCCATGAGTAGTCACCATAGCATTACTCACAGCTGCTTGAGAAGTGTTCAGAGCATGAGCTTGAGCCATAGCTTCTTCACTTGCAAGGTTGGCCATTGGCTTATCCCATGACTTATTTTGCTTAAGCTGTGGGTGGAGAACCCAAAAACGATCCTTGGAATGACCCTTCTTCTTGTAAGGATCGCAAATCCACACCTTCTTTTTATGTCGATAGGTTGCCTTATTGGCCATGGCGAGCTCCCCCTTATCGCGAAGGAGGCCCCGAGATCCTTGTTCTCTATGAATTGAGCCACACAACTCTTCAAGACTTGGTAGCTTATCTTGCCTTAGGAGATGGCGAATGATGTCTCCATAAACCAGGTTGAGATTCATCATAAGACCGAACACCCTGTCTTGTTCGAGTCGTTCGCATAGCATCGCCGGATCCACCGTTGGTGGTCTCAACATTTCAAGCTCGGCCCATAGTGATTGATACTTTTGATATACACGTTTTTAGCACGTCATAAAAGCATCATTTAGGTATATTATACGTACATTTTGATACATTCTCATATAGTTGGAGTCTAGATAGTATCATGCATACACATTCACATGCATCTGCATACATACTACGTTTTGTGAGTGTTCAAGTACGGGATGCGGGCAAATTGAGCCCCAGATCGAGCCCTATATCGAGCCCCAGGTCGAGCCCAGATCAAGCCCAGATTGAGCCCATATTGAGCCACAGGTCGAGCCCAGATTGAGCTCCAGGTCGAGCCCCAGATCGAGCCCCATATCGAGCCCCAGGTCGAGTCCAGATCAAGCCCATATTGAGCCCCAGGTCGAGCCCATATTGAGCCTTGATTGAGCCCCAGGTCGAGCCCAGATTGAGCCCCAGGTCGAGCCTAGATTGAGCCCCAGATCAAGCCCAATTTCGAGCCCCAGATCAAGCCCATTACCAAGCCCAGTTCGAGCCCATTTCAAGCCCCAGCTCGAGCATGGATCAAGCCCTTTTTCCTAACCAAGATCGAGCCCACTTTCAAGCCCAAGCTCGAGCCCAAGATCGAGTTTATTCGTTATTGGGCCAAACCGAGGCTAAAATCCACTGCGCATTGGGCCGAGTTTATCTAGGTTTTTGCTATGAGTTTAGTATAAGTATTCTTACATGTTGCAAAAACCCGGACCCTACTTTTTAAAATTGATTTTTCTTGCGAACTTAGAGCTTTGTAATCGAACGCAACTTTCTGATTTTCGAGTTTATTTTTATACAATTCAGTTTTAATTAAGCGTTTATTTCATACCTTGTTCGATTCCTTTATTGATGCATTCAAACTTTGAATTAGTGTTTGTTGTTAAACTCATGCGTTCTGAGTAGTCACCTAGGGTTCCTGAGGATAAGTTAGGTTTCTGTGACGCTTAGGTTTTCTAAGGCGCTTAGGGTTAGATTTATGTAAGTCTTTTCTGATTTGGTGTTATCATCACTAGTTTCATTTTGATCAATTGAGGCTTGTTCTGAGACGCTCTAACACCGATGGGTGTTTTGTAGAGCGTCATACTGAACCACTTCTGAGATTCACATACTCAGCTTGAGGGATCGAATGTCTGAGGTGTGAATCGGCGTTAAGCGAGTTGATCGTTCATTCCGACTAGATTATCAAACGCCTATGGCGATAGGGTCTATTAGTAGTCTACTTGAGTTTGTTTGCCACAAGAGTGGATTCATTATTTTTGTTCTCGTTGCCTAGAGACTACCTCTATTGAGTGATATCAAGCGCCTAGTTAGCTTCAGAGTCACGTTGACCCATGGAACTCACTCCTCAGGATCCTGCTTTCTCACCCTGCGTTAATTCTATTTGATACTCTACTGTTTATTGCTCTGTTTGAATTATTTACAATTGCATTGCTTTGTCTATTTTCGTTTGAAAGGTTCGAATTAGGTTGTTAGAAAAACAACACTTTGATTGGCTTGAATTAGGGTAGTTAACTGCATCTTGATTGATAATTACATTCTCAGTTGGATTGACACCTATTTATACTACAACCGACATACAAGTATAATAGGATTTGACAATAGAGTAAAAAAGTTTTGTTATCAAATTGGCGTCGTTGCCAAATGGGTTTTTGATAGTTACAATTAGGATTGTTAACTTTCTAAACTCAAGTTCTTTTTACTCTTCGTTACATACTCACTTGTGGCACTGTGTTTTATGTTCTGTTTCAGGTGATTTCAACCTCGAGTACGTAAACTTGATCCTACTGCTTAGTTTGATTTCACTCAGTTTATGCATACACATTCACAAAGAAATCAGAAACTTCTCGAGCCTCTTGACAACATTAACCAACTACCACGCGAGTTAAGAGCGCAGAGAAACCAAGTCTACAGTACGCTTATAGAGAGAGTGATAATGGACGGAGACACAGAGTCGAACACACACGTTCCCCCTGTGGACCAGCCTCCAGAGAGGAGACCGCGAATAATAGGCGCTGGAGATGCACCAAGTACTCACACCCAGAGACGTGGAATTGTTCCTCCAGCCATAACGAACAACAACTTCGAGATCAAGAGCAGTCTCATCTCTATGATCCAAAATAGGCAGTTTCACGGCCTACCTTCTGAAGATCCGCTTGATCACTTGGACGAATTCGAGCGCCTTTGTGGATTGCAAAGGCTCAATGGAGTTAGTGAGGACGAATTCAAACTGAGGTTGTTCCTGTTTTCTCTCCGAGACAAAGCCCATGTCTGGGAGAAGCACTTACCGCAAGGCTCCATCACTTCATGAGAAGCTTGTAAATCTGCGTTTCTCGCCAAATTCTTCTCCAACTCTCGAACTACAAAGTTGAGAAACGCCATCTCTACCTTCACCCAACAGAATTCTGAAACCTTTGCTGAAGCCTCAGAGAGGTACAAGAATTATCAGTCTCAATGCCCACATCATGGATACCCTGCTAAGACTCTGATCAACAATCTCTACAAAGGAGTTCACCCTAACATCCGCAGGTTATTGGATACCGAAAGCCATGGAAATTTCCTTAACTAGGACGTCACTGATGGTTGGCAGCTAGTGGAGAATATGGCACATGCAGATGGACAGTATAATGAGGACTATGACAGGACGGTCAGAAACACAGTGGACACAGACACAGTCAGTAGGAAGGAACTCAAGGCCCTGAACGTCAAGTTGGACAAAATCGATAGGCTGCTGCAAGTACAACACAAACATGTCCACTTCATGACTGGAGATGAACATGTTTCAGACGAGGAGGATGATCAGGTTGAGGAGATCAGTTATTTGCAGAATCAGGGAGGTGGTTACAAGCAGTACAACAACTACAAGCAGCACCCAAACATTTCATACAGAAGCAACAACGTGGCAAATCCCCAAGACCAAACCTACCCACCGAACCCCCACACGCTCAATCGAACGCGTTTGTCCCGAAGCAGCAATATCACAAGAGTTACCAGCCATCTGCAACCATACCACCTGAGTATGAAGCACACACTCCACCAACCGCTACACAGCCACCAGAAGTTTTGAGCCTACTCCAAGAAATTCTGAAGGGACAGAAAGCGTCTGCTGCTGAAGTCACGCAAAAAATTTCAGAGGTGCACTCTAAGATTGACGCCTCTCACAACGATCTCACGTGCAAGTTTAAGACACTGAACGCAAGACTTAAGTACGTGGAGAGTCAGCAAGCGTCATCTTCTATAGTGAAGACAACAGGCCAACTTCCAGGAAAAGCAGTTCCCAACCCAAAAGAGTATCATGTCAATGCCATCACCCTGAGAAGTGGACGCGAGTTATTGATTCGAGCAGAGACTACAAAGGATACTGAAGACAGTAAGGTTCAGGATGGGGAGGATTTTCTCATCAAGGATCAGACAAAGACTCGACCTGGTGTTGTTCCTAAGCCACAGTCTGCTAAAAAACCCACACATAAGCTCGACACAACCAACCAAGCTGAACCCAGACCCAACACGTCAGACGCTCATCCACCTACAGGAACCCCAGATAGGAGTAAACCATTTGTTCTTCACCCATATAAACCCCAATTACCCTTTCCCCAAAGGTTCAAGAAGGAGCTTACTGAGAAGTACAAGGCGCTCTTTGACAAGCAGATGAAGGAAATTGAGGTGAAGATTCTGATTCTCTACGCTTTTATGCTGATGCCTCCATACCAGAAATTTCTCAAGGATGCAGTCAAGGAGAGAACTCAAGCAGTCGAGGGTATGGTCGTACTGACACATGAGATTAGCGCCATTATACAACGGAAAATTATGCCGAAAAAGCTCAGTGGTCCTGGAACCTTTACAATCCCATGCTCGCTTGGACCCTTATCATTCAGCAAGTGTCTCTGTGATCTAGGTGCCTCAATCAGCCTCATGCCGCTTTCAATCGCAAAAAGATTAGGCATTGTTGATTACAAGTCCTGCAAAGTCTCAATTATTCTGGCAGATAGTTTAGTGAGAATCCCTTATGGCATCCTGGAAGACCTTCCTGTAAAGGTGGGGGGAGTTGAGATACCAACTGATTTTGTTGTCTTGAAAATGGAAGAAGAACCTAAGGACCCTCTGTTGTTTGGAAGACCCTTCTTGGCCACAGCGGGCGCGCTAATTGATGTTAGGAATGGAGTCATTGAGCTGAATCTGGGTCCAGATCTTAGAATGAAATTCAACATCAATGATGCGATTAAGAAACCAATGATCGAAGGTCAAGTGTTCTCAGTGCACGAGATGGACACTCTTGCTGATGAGCTGTTAGAAGAATTGGCAGCAGAAGATCAACTACAAGTTGCTCTGACAAACCCAGCCGCTGAGGGGTACCTGAGTATGGAAGCTGAATGTTATGTGAACTTGTTGGATTGCCACAGACCAATCAAGAGTCCAGCGGTGATTGAGGAATTGGACTCGAGTGCATCTGAGGTGGACTCGAGACAGAGACTTGAGCTGCAAGTGCTTGAGTGCGCTACGCCTGACGTTACTGATGATTGGTCTGAGCTCATGGCACCCAAAGTGGAGCTGAAACCACTTCCTGCAGGACTAAGGTACGCTTTTCTGGGCCCCAATTCTACTTATCCTGTGATTTCAAATGACTCATTGAATGATGATGAGTTGAGTATGCTTTTGACTGAGCTTAAACATTTTAGAAAAGCCATAGGATACACCCTTAAGGATATTAGAGGAATTTCCCCAAGTTTTTGCATGCATATGATACACTTAGAAGATGAATCTCATTCGAGTGTAGAGCCCCAGAGGAGTTTGAACCCGAACCTTAAAGAAGTGGTTAAAAAGAGATACTTAAGTTGCTAGACGTTGATATCATATATCCAATCTCTGATAGTAAGTGGGTCTCGCATGTGCATTGTGTTCATAAGAAAGGGGTAATCACAGTTCTTAAGAATGATAAAGATGAACTAATACCCACTAGAACCATAACGGGGCATAGGATGTGTATAGACTATAGGAGACTGAATTCATCCAGTAGGAAATACCATTTCCCTTTGCCTTTTATTGATCAGATGGTTGAAAGGTTGTCTGGTAAAAAGTATTACTGTTTCCTTGACGGGTACAGTGGGTTCTTTCAGATCCCTATACACCCGGATGATCAGGAAAAAACTACTTTTACCTGCCCTTATGGCACTTTTGCTTACAAATGCATGCCGTTTGGGTTATGCAATGCTCTTGCTACGTTTCAGCTCTGTATGACTTCTATTTTCTCAGATTTGATTGAGGATGTAGTCGAGGTGTTCATGGACAATTTTTCTGTCTATGGCTCTTCCTACTCCTCTTGTTTGTCAAATTTGTGCAGGATGCTTAGCAGGTGCGTGGATACCAACCTTGTGCTCAACTGGGAAAAATGTCACTTCATGGTTCAGGAAGGTATAGTGTTGGGGCACAAGATATCTGAGAAGGGTATTGAGGTTGACAAGGCGAAGATTGAAGTTATGGCTTAACTGCAACCCCCTAAGACAATGAAGGATATTCAAAGTCCTCTGGGTCATGCTGAGTTCTACAGAAGGTTCATCAAATATTTCTCCAAAATTGCAAGGCCCCTGACAAGCCTACTATGCAAGGAGGTCGAGTTCAATTTCAACCCCGAATGTCTTGAAGCGTTCCTTAAGATCGAATATGCGCTGATATCTGCTCCAATAGTCCAAGCTCCAGACTGGGATCTCCCATTCGAGATCATGTGTGATGCAAGCCATTTTGATGTTGGAGCAGTCGTGGGTCAGAGAAAGGACAAGAAATTGAACGTGATACACTACGCCAGCAGGACTCTAGACAACGCCCAAGCCAAGTATGCCACCATAGAAAAGGAACTCCTTGCTGTAGTCTTTGCGTTTGAAAAATTCAGATCATACCTGGTGGGATCCAAGGTTATTGTTCACACTGATCACGCAGCGTTGAAATATCTTATGAAGAAAAAAGACGCCAAACCGAGACTACTGAGATGGATACTGCTGCAAGAGTTTGATTTAGAGATTGTGGACAAACCTGGAGTGGAAAACGGGGTTGCAGATCACCTGTCACGAATGATGATTGAGGACTCGACCCCTATTGATGACTCAATGCCAGAAAAGCAACTTATGACTCTGGGAGCAGAAGAGAATTGTTCTCAAATCAACAAGAAGCTAGCTGGATCCACTCTACCTTTGTATGCGAATTTAGTCAATTACTTAGTCGTGGGTGAAGTGCCTAGCTGTTTGGACGCCTATCAGAGGAAGAATTTTTTCAGAGACATCAACCACTACTTCTGGGATGAGCCCTACTTATACAAGAAAGGAGCAGATGGTTTGTACAAAAGGTGCATAGCAGAAGAAGAGGTTTAGGGTGTTTTTGAGCATTGTCATGGGTCTACTTACGGTGGAAATTTTGCCACGTTCAAGACAGTCAAGAAGATTTTGCAATCAGGGCTATAGTGGCCGAAAATGTTCAGGAACACTCATGATTTTATCTCCAAGTGTTATCCATGTCAGAGAATGGGTAGTATCAGCAGAAGGAACAAGATGCCACAAAACCCAATTCTAGAAGTGGAGATATTTGACTGCTGGGGAATCGACTTCATGGGGCCTTTCAATCCACCATCTCATGGGAATCGCTACATTCTCGTCGCAGTGGACTACGTCTCGAAGTAGGTGGGAGTTGTGGCAAGTCCGACTAATGATGCTAAAGTCGTCATCAAGCTGATCAAGAGCATCATTTTCCCCAGATTTGGTGTGCCTCGTGTTGTAATAAGTGATGGAGTCTCCCACTTTATCAACAAGGTGTTTGAGAACCTGCTGAAGAAAAATGGAGTTAAGCATAAGGTAGCTACGCCTTATCATCCACAAACTAGTGGTCAGGTGGAGGTTTCAAACACGCAGATCAAGGCTATTTTAGCTCGAGTTGTGGGGGTGTCAAAACGTGATTGGACCGTGAAGTTGGAAGACGCCTTGTGGGCTTACAGAACAACCTTCAAGACACCAACTGGAAAGACACCATTTCAGCTTCTGTATGGAAAAGCATGTCATCTGCCTGTTGAGATAGAGTACAAGGCATTGTGGGCTACAAGGTTCATAAATTTTGACCTCCGAACTGCTCAAGAGAAAAGGGTTCTGAACCTGCATGAGTTAGAGGAGGACAGACTTGAAGCCTACGAGAGCTCAAAATTGTACAAGGAAAGGACAAAAACCTTCCACGACAAGAAGATTGCACACAAGAAAATCACGCCAGGCGACCAAGTGTTACTGTTTAACTCGAGGCTAAAATTGTTCCCTGGAAAGTTGAAGTCATACTTCCTTGCATTCATATTTTTCCCTTTGTCTTTTGTAGCTCCATCCAAGCACATCCGCAGCACCAAACTCGAGTTCACCGACACGCCCCGTACTCGAGTTACGCTCGACCTGTCCACGAGCACACTCAAGCTACACACCACACATATACAACTCGACCTCTTTTCTTGCCCGCGTGAACTCTCCCACTCGAGCTGCCATTCACCGCTCCCGGACTCGAGTCCAAGCTCGTCCCATATCGAGCTCCCGTCTCGCGTCTCCGCGAGCAAGACTCGAGCTCCACATTACACGGGTACACGCACTCGAGCTCAACTCGAGCTCCGTCCACTCGAGCTCGAACTCGAGCCACACCGGTCGCCGCCGATTCTACTCGAGCCCTTCGCAGCTCCACAAGCCGACACGCGACGTCGCGTCCCACTCGATCTGTACTCGACTCCCGCTCCACTTCTCGCTCGAGCTCCGCTCCATCTAATACTCGAGCCTAGCCTCCTCCACACAACACGCGCTCCTCCGAACTCGAGCCGCGTCTGACACTCGAGCACGCGCCGCACCCACACTCGGGAGAGAGCTCGAGCTTTCTTCTTCTGCTAATCGAGCTCCTCACACACCGTACGCCACCGCTACTCGAGTCTGCTCACAGTATAAGAAGATCAGGGGAAGGTTCTTCGAGGCGACAGCACATACCGTCTTTGGTAGATTCACCAGTGGATTTGGATGATGAGGACTCGAGTTTTGAGGTGCCACAACTAGTACCCAGAACTAGGAGACGCAGTGGCAAATAAGTCATGAGAGAGACCACGCCGATTGAGACAGTAGATGAAACCCAAGATGAGTCATGCAGTGATGACACTGAACATGATGTCTGGATTGACGAAAATCTCCCTGAAAATGTTCCACATGAATAGGCGTTGAGGCACCTCAAGCAAGTGAGAGTGGAAGGGACAAGATATCTGCACCGGGAAACGATGATGCAATTAGGCATAGCCAGGGATGTCGATCAGATTTTATGAAATGTTGGTCTAACACAATTTGTGTCGTATGCACGCGAAACCTACCCTGCTGAGACTGTGCAGTTCCTAGCCTCAGTGGAACTGGGGACGTATCTTAAGAATGAGACATGATTGCGGGAAATAGATGGATTTGGAGCTCTAATTTTCGTAGTCAACGGCAGGAAATACTCATTCTCAGCGTTGCAATTCGAGCAGTTGTTTGACCTTCAGCATTCTGTGGAAACGACACTGATTTCGACCGTGAAGAGCTGAACCTGCTGTGGAAGATAATTGCAACATTAGACGACTACAGCGCTTCATGCAGTAAGAGCACCAAAATTAGGAACCCGACAATCAGGTACTTTCACAATTTTATTGCTGATACATGTTTTGCCAGACATGAGTTAGGGAATGTCAGGAAGCCAGAGCTTGAGATGATTGATGCAGCACTCCTGACCATTCTCAATAACTATGATCATGGAATCAACTTCGCGGGGAATAGGAACCACAACGGGTTCACAAAGGCGATCATGAAGCAGCTGACATGGTACAAGGGGTTCATACGAGCGTGCGACATCCTCTCAGACCCAGCCAAGGAATGTAATGCCAGAAGTTCAGGCATTTGATCTCGATTCACCACATGGACTCGCACAACCAGCACATATTGAGGAGCTTGATTTGGAGCCCAACTATGAGCCACCGAGACAACGCCGAGCAGTAAGGAGACGTTCCACTAGTCGTCCGCGTCAAGAGCGAACTCGGACTGAGGAACCCCGACAGCAGACAGATGTACACCAGCTCACACTGCAGACAGGAATTATGTGGCTCGATAACCAGGACTCAACCTCACAACAATTCACACCTCAGGCAGGACTCAGCAGCTATGAGCATTTCGGCTCAGAGTTTCAGAGCTACGCGCAACAACGAGCGTCTGGTTACAATGACCAACCCAACTCGAGCTCACAGCCTCCCAGTAATCCAAACATTCATCCAATGGACATGGATCCCGCTGGATGGTCTCTATTTCGCTGAGGTAAGAACACCAACCCCCTCTTGTACATACCATTGCATTCATTTTATTACGTCATTACTTGTCTGAGACCTTCCTCAAGCTTTTGTCGACGCAAGGGGCTGTGTGATTTAAGTTCGGGGTGGACCCAGGGTACTACTAATCATGTTTTCTGTTTTCTTAATTTGATTTGATCTCATGTTTCATACGCAAAAAAAAAAAAACAGAGTGTTCATGCATTGCACTTAGGATCGAGTCTAAGTTCTGGGAATCATCTTGTTTTGGATAGACAGTCTTTGCTAGGTTGATTGATTAGTAACCATAGTGAATTCTTGGACTTGCGGTTCTTCCCTTTCGAAACCTAACAGGTAGATCGTCCGCCTTTGAAACTTGTGCTTATGTTGTGTCTCGAAAGGACCTGGTTTGTTTCCTCTAATATTGAATTTGAATTTGCCAAGATAGGGGTTTGAGATGCATTGAATTTGATCCTTCCTTGAGTTTAGCCTGTCAATTATAAAGAATGAAACGAAAAAGAAATATGTACTTCTCATATAACTCAGCTCACATAATGAGGTCTAAGGTGAACGGGGACTGTGCGTAAACCCGTACTTTCTTGTGTTCACTGATAAAACCAATATGATTTTGCCTAAGGTGAATGGAGACTGTACGTAAACCCATACTTTTTTGTGTTCATTGAGAAAGCAAAGATATTGATGCCTAAGGTGAATCAGGGCTGAATAAATTAAGTCTTGCTAAACTCTTGGAAGTTGCACCTATAGTCTATGATCAATAACCCCTCTTAAGGCCCGCACCTTTGAAACTAGGAATCAAACTTGCACTTCTTAGAGCCCAACTAAGCACTAGGGATATCTGGCTAGGATGCTAAGCCTTGATGAGAGTAGATTGTGTTTTTACAATGGAATAAGCGTTCATTTGTGGTTTACGGTTTTCAGCCTACTGAGTTGTTTGTTTGAGGCAAGGTGTTCCCAGTGTCTGCACCATCTTTTCCCTCTTAGCACTATGCATTTGCTTAAGGACAAGCAAAGACTAAGTTCGGGGGAGTTGATATACACGTTTTTAGCACGTCATAGGAGCATCATTTAGGTATATTATACGTACATTTTGATACATTCTCATATAGTTGGAGTCTATATAGTATCATTCATACACATTCACATGCATCTGCATACATACTACGTTTTGTGAGTGTTCATGTACTGGATGCGGGCAGATTGAGCCCCAGATCGAGCCCCAGGTCGAGCCCAGATTGAGCCCCAGGTCGAGCCCAAATCGAGCCCTAAATCGAGCCCCAGATCGAGCCCAGATCGAGCCCACATTGAGCCCCAGGTCGACCCCAGATTGAGCCCCAGGTCGAGCCCAGATTGAGCCCCAGGTCGAGCCCAGATTGAGCCCCAGGTCGACCCCAGATTGAGCCCCAGGTCGAGCCCAGATTAAGCCCCAGATCGAGCCCAATTTCGAGCCCCAGATCGAGCCCATTACAGAGCCCAGTTCAAGCCCTAGCTCGAGCATGGATCGAGCCCTTTTTCCAGACCAAGATCGAGCCCACTTTCAAGCCTAAGCTCGAGCCCAAGATCGAGTTTATTCGTTATTGGGCCAAACCGAGGCTAAAATCCAATGCGCATTGGGCCGAGTTTATCTAGGGTTTTGCTATGAGTTTAGTATAAGTATTCTTACATGTTGCAAAAACCCGGACCCTACTTTTTAAAATTGATTTTTCTTGCGAACTTAGAGCTTTGTAATCGAACGCAACTTTCTGATTTTCGAGTTTATTTTTATACAATTCAGTTTTAATTAAGCGTTGATTTCATACCTTGTTCGAGTCCTTTATTGATGCATCCCAACTTTGAATTTGTGTTTGTTGTTAAACTCATGCGTTCTGAGTAGTCACCTAGGGTTCCTGAGGATGAGTTAGGTCTGCGTGATGCTTAGGTTTTCTAAGGCGCTTAGGGTTAGATTTATGTAAGTCTTTTCTGATTTGGTGTTATCATCACTAGTTTCATTCTGATCAACTGAGGCTTGTTCTGAGACGCTCTAGCACCGATGGGTGTTTGGTAGAGCGTCAGACTGAACCACTTCAGAGATTCACATGCTCAGCTCGAAGGATCGAATGTCTGAGGTGTGAATCGGCGTTAAGCGAGTTGATCGTTCATTCCGACTAGATTATCAAACGCCTATGGCGATAGGGTCCGTTAGTAGTCTACTCGAGTTTGTTTGCCACGAGAGTGGATTCATTATTTGTGTTCTCGTTGCCTAGAGACTAGCTCTATTGAGTGATATCAAGCGCCTAGTTAGCTTAAGAGTCACGTTGACCCATGAAACTCACTCCTCAGGATCCTGCTTTCTCACCCTGCGTTAATTCTATTTGATACTCTATTGTTTATTGCTCTGTTTGAATTATTTACAATTGCACTGCTTTGTATATTTTAATTTTAAAGGTTCGAATTAGGTTGTTAGAGAAACAACACTTTGATTGGCTTGAATTAGGGTAGTTAACTGCATCTTGATTGATAATTACATTCCCAGTTGGATTGACACCTATTATACTACAACCGACATATAAGTATAATAGGATTTGACAATAGAGTAAAAAAGTTATGTTATCAACATTCCAAACCACTGGGTGAACTCCATGTCCTCTTGGCTTAGGTCATTGATGGCTTTCTTTACATCATACACTCGGGTAAGGTTTGAGAGATTACTATATACCTTCTTGAGAGTGTCCTATAGTTGTTGACACTTTCACAATAAGAGTAAGCTTCATGAATGGCTGGGTCTAGTGAGCTTTTGATGATGACAAGAGCAGCCATATGGTCTTCTTGGTATCACTTAGCCTTTTCTTCATCAATTGAAACCATTACACTAGTGTCACCTTCTTTTTCATTACCAACATATCAGACCGCCTTCTTTGGAGATTCTCTATCAATATGAGCCCAAAGTCCACGACCACTCAATACGGCTTCACCGTTTTTGTCCAAAATAAGTAGTTGACACCCTTAAGGGTTACAAATACAGCAAAGTTCTTGACATTATCCATGATTCAACACTAAAACACTCTTTTACCCAACAGTCCAAGAAAGAGTTTCAAGAACACAATGGTGTGAGAACAAATGTAGAAGAGAGTAAAGATTTTAGCGGAAAATAGAATAGTCTTTAGAGTCTTATGGCTCTGATATCATGTAAGTTTATAGAAATTATAAGAGATATTAAAGAGATATGAGAGATTGAGATTGAGAAAGATTGAGGGAGATAGATTCGAGCGATTGGAAAGATTGGAAAGAAGAGATTTCTCTTTCACTTAATCTTATTTCTGTACATAAGTACATATATTGAATAATTTAGTAGGACTTTTTACTCTAAAGAAAGAAAAAAAAATACATAAGTTATGTAAAATGGAAGACCAAAGAAGAAATTTTCAGATATCCGGCAAATTCCTAGATGGAGAGATGGATCGTGAGACAATTGAGTCACACTTTTCGAAAAAAAAAAGTGATATGACATAATGGTCTTTTGATGTCACATATGATATTTTTCTTTCAACGGTACCAAACGCAAATATTTTATTTCTCGAGTAACCCTCCTCCTTATTTAACATTTTTAGGTGCTTTCCTCCGCTCAGCCGCGAAGGATATGGTGGGTCAAATTTTGGAACTTCATAGTTTGTTCCAAGATGTTGAAGTTTCCGAAGATTCGATGCCGGCGATAAAACAATTAGTTTGCATCAGAGGTTCCGTAGGTTTATTGTGAAATACAGATCCGATTCGGAGGTCAAGCTTGCGACGGACGAATCTGTGGCAAAGCAATCTCAACTTCGATGGTTTGCCGATACACCGGAGATGCATGGTGACGCTCCTCTCCAGCCGACATGTGTGGCGCTTCAACAAGATGCGTGGCTTTGGTGCCACATGAGCTTCTCGAAGGTTCTTCACATTGGGCCTATCGTTTGGTTTATTATTTTTATCTTTTACTAGAGGATTGACCGGATTACGCCCGGTTTTTAATTTAGAAATATTTATGTGTAGTTTATTTGTTGGGTAACTTGTCAAATTTTGTGATTTGCGTTGTATTTCTGAAATGAAAGGTATGTGCATCAGAATTTGATAATTTTATTATTATTTGGAATGAAAAAATTAAAGATATGTTGCCCTACATATTGGAAAATTTTTATTTGCGTTAACCCAACTTATTATGCAATCATCGTGGTAGATGTGGTTGCAGGCTAGGTTATTAATGACATATCGTCCTTTGAATGTTTGAAGGCAAATAGTGCAATTTTCAGTTATGAGTTATAGTTATGAAGCAGACTTCAATCAGGATTCTGGTCTGATTTTATTTATTATTTAAAGATCAAAAGTACATGTGTGAAAATATTTGAAGACTATACTTATAATATTATCTGAAGAACAATTTAAGAATATATATTTTATGAAGTAGTATTTATTTATAAAATTATGTCATTGAAATATCCAAATTGAATAAACCAAAAAAAGGGAAATTAGATGGAACTTATGAATACTATGGAGGGACAGAAAATTGAAAAAACTTGTAACATTGAGAATGATTTTAAATTAAATCAAAGAAACAACTTGTAATGTGAGGTGAATAAGCTGGTTTAGTTGTCTAGACGGGGGTGCTTCTCGTTCTTGACGTCTTCATCGGATATTTTGTTTGGATGTGTGTTCCGAGCTTTGGAAAGAATTGCACAATCAGCAGATATGGGGTTGTTTATTCCAGACGTCTCGTCGTTCAAGCAAACGTCGTTCGGAATAATACGGGAGACAGTGAAAGTTTGACGTGAAGTTAGGAAGTTGTACATTGACACTTTGATATGGAATTTGCAAGTTTGTCCAATAATGTGTTTTAAACTTTCATGAGTTTTAGTTTTTAGTGGTTCATTGTTATCATCTCTCTGGGTAAAAAGGTAACAAAGTTTGGTTATTATTTGTATGGAAGGTGTATGTGTGTTTTTGAGGTGCAAGGGCATTGAATATACCTCAATTGAACTATTTATTTCATGACATGTAGATAGATGTCTACACTTATAAATTTTAGTCGATGTATAAAATATTGTATTTTTTTCTATTTTATATTTTACATAGTTTATTTTTATTTTTTTCTAATTTATATTTTTTGTTGAAGTGACTGCTTTTTGTTAGTCATTAAACAGATGATTAGTACCTAATTGGAAAAAAAACAGCACTTGAAATTAGTAACCGCTACTACGTCTACCAATACTTTAAAAAAATTATTTTGCTAGAACATCAAACCTAAGTAGTATTATATATAAGTTGAGTCATTTATAATAAAATAGTTTCTTTTTCTTGACCACTAAATTGCAATATTTTGATAAGTTAGTTAATTTGATTATTCTTAAATAATATGTAAGTTTAGGTTTTACTACGTAAAATATTATTTATCAGTTTGGTCATTTTTAATTGGTATTCAGATTATGGATAATTTATTAAGTAAAAAATTATTTTTTTCATATTTTTTAAAAGAATCATATTTTTTTTTGTTTGGTAATTTAGATAACTCTTCTAATAATTTTGGCCATACGATACGATATATTATACTTCTAATCAATATATTGGATTAGTATAAATTACAACATAATATAACTTAATTTGATATGAGACCATCAAACATATTAAACGTCTACCAATACTTTAAAAAAAATTTATTTTGCTGGAACATCAAACATAAGTAGTATTATATATAAGTTGAGTCATTTATAATAAAATAGTTTCTTTTTCTTGACCATTAAATTACAGTATTTTGATAAGTTAGTTAGTTTGATTATTCTTAAATAATATGTAAGTTTAGGTTTTACTACGTAAAATATTATTTATCAGTTTTATCATTTTTAATTGGTATTCAGATTATGGATAGTTTATTAAGTAAAAATATATTTTTTCATATTTTTTAAAAGAATCGTATTTTTTTTTTGGTAATTTAGATAACTCTTCTAATAATTTTGTCATACGATACGATATATTATACTTCTAATCAATATATTGGTTTAGTATAAATTACAACATAATATAACTTAATTTGATGTGAGACCTTTGAATGTCCATATTATAGTAAGTAATGTGATTAAGTACTTTTAATCAATATATTGGTTTAGTATATATAACAACATAGTATAACTTAATTTGATGTGAGACTTTTGCATGTCTATATTATAGTAAGTAATGTGATTAAGTAAATAATAATTGTCTTTTGATTTTTTTAAAAAAATAAAAAAATTTTACAACAAATGCTGATATGGCAAAAAGGTATGAGTGATGTGGCAAGAAAATAAGAGTTTGAGAAAGATGAATTGGATGACTTAAAAAGTCTCAAAACCTTGCTTTTATTAGTATAGATAGATGTGTTAGAAACCATGTAATCTTGCCTCTTAGGTTTTTGTACCCTTCAGGCTTTATGCCTTCACAATAATACAACATATACGATAAAAATAAAAGATTCAAATCTAAAAAATCTCAAGGAAAATGATGAATAAGAAGATGAATTTTCAATCATTGTTTTAAATTACATTTTGATTTTCATTTAGTTTTATATATTTTATTTAGTTTTGATATGCTATTTATGGGTAAATATATGAATCTCAATTACTGAATAGAATAATTTATGATAAATTGATAATGATGTGTTAAAGTTTTAGAGATGATGTGGAAAGAAGAGAGAAAACTATATCTTAAATTGAAAAATTGTATATTTGAATAAATTTAATAGTCAAATATATTTCATATATAACTTAAATATTACTTGATTTTCTCATTTTCCTTTTATTTTTATTGTATTTATATAGATTACATATGGTTCTTATTTGAGAGGTTATTAGAGATTATTAGATATTAAATAAAATTCATAAATATTAGTGTGTCATAAATTAGCTGATTAAGTGGCATCATGAGAAGAAAACAAATTAGTTTTAATTTTTATATATAGATATAGATGTATATAGTTTACATGTGGTTCTTATTTGATAGATTATTATAGAGACTAATATTAAAAATAAAAAATTATACTATTAATGTGTCTTAAATTAGTTGATGAAGTAGCATCCTAAAAAGAGAGTACACTTTTTACTTTTTATAAATATATCCGTGTTAAGGAGAGAAATAGAAGGAGAAGAAAATGAGGAATGAGAATGTGTGGTTGAAGAAGACAAAGAAGAATTAGAGGATGGGTTAATGTTTTGCAAGAGTTTTTTCTGCAGAGAATAATGTCTTCTCACTTACATAATCCATTTCATCTTCCTCCTTTAAACCACTCAACCTGCATTGTCACTGGCTCCACTAGTGGCATTGGCTCCGAAACCGCTAGGTCCCAAAATCAGAACCTTAAAAACTCCTTTAGCTTCTCATGTTGTTTTTGATTTTAGATATTGTGTAAACTAAGTGATGAACCTAATATATAATGCAGGCAGCTTGCAGAGGCTGGTGCTCATGAGCTTATTCAACAATGGCAGACCAAGTGCTCTCATAGTGGCCAGATCCTCCCACTCAGTATTCAGATTTTAATTTGATTCATATCTATTTCAAATTTATCGTACACTTGTGGAGGTCATCATAGTCGTACTGAAGCTTTATATGGTTTCAGACAAATACTCTTTCTCATTCGTAAATAATTAATATTGTCTGAGTTGTTCCATGTTTTCATAACGAAGAAAATTTTGTAATTAACTTTAATGTATGATAAGAAAATATTTGGCAAGAAACCAAGTGATTGTAATTTAGTGATTTAAATTAATATCAAAAAAATCAAACGGATCATATGTTTAATTTATTTGGGAGGGGCTTTCACATGAGATTTCCCAGATTCCAAGAAAATTATTGTAAAAGAAATGTTGCCTCAATTTTCAGTATCGTAGATCTCAGTCCTCTGTTGAAAATAATACGAAATCCCCACGAGTCTAAATCAATGGTCTCCTGAAAATCGGAATTTCTGGGTTAGTAGAAAAAAAAGGCATATTAGAATAATTGAAAATATACAGTATATTACATAGAACATATGCATATCAAGATTCAGCTTGTTTTGACGAATTTATTAGAACTATTAACAACTATACTATATACTTTTTTTTTTTGGTGACAAGGCGATGGAAAATTTAGCAAAGCGTGGAACGCAAGGTTAGCTCCATTGCATGTTCTGATAAACAATGCAGGCATGTTTGCTGTGGGAGGTTTGTTTCAAAGTCAAAGTCAAGCTTTTGTATATTTATTTTATCATTCCTATATTTTTATTCACTTACAGAAATCAAGCTGCATTAATTTATAAATAGACCGTTACTAATTGCTCATATGTTTTGATTATTGATATTATTTATATGTTTCTGAGATCGTTTTCATTTGTAGTTAGACTCACTATAAAAAATATGAGAATCTTTAGTATCACAAAGAAAACACTATATAAACAAATCATAATATTGTAGAAAACGCTGATAAATTTTTCGTGATAATAAATCTGTCATTTACAATAACAGTTTTTTGTTTTTTTTTGTCAATGCAGTTTTTTGTTTTGTAATTAAATATTTGTTATTTATAACGTTTTTATTTTTGCAATTGCATACCATAGTAATTAATATTCATAATTAATTTACATATCATTGTTTTGTAAAATTTTATAATAGCAATAAATATTTATTATGATTTATGTCTTTATAATTTAAAATATATAGCAAATCTTTTTTTGTTTTTGAATATTTGGTTTTTAATTATTCAATATTATTTTCATGTACTAGTAGTAGTACATAAAAACTTATTTAGACATCTTTCAAATTTACTTTTTGAGTATATATGTTTAATACTGTCCACATTGTGGTGCTTAATTATTAACAAACAAAACGGCCTTAACTCCAAGCAGGAGTTGAGTTTTGAAATTTTTTAATATTACTGAGCTTTTGGATTTAGTGGTTATAACTTAATACTACTGAGCTTTATACTTACTTTATGGAAAATTGTTTTTTTTTCTGGCTAACTTACAAACAAAATTAGAGTTCAAAATCCAAGCTATTTATTAGCTCTGACCATTTTTCTGAATCCTAAAAATCAATTCGAAACTGATTTAAAATTTTAAGTTTGGATTCAATTCAGGTATAAATAAAAATAGCTATTGGGGTTTGCCATAGTGTACTCACAAAAATTGGACCGAATCTAGATATTACTCGATACCCACATGGGTATCAGATTATTTAGAATATTATCCAATATCCAAATATCCGAATATCCGAAGATATATCCGAATATCTAAACATTTGGATATTTTAGGTATATATTATACCCGAGTTTTTTTGTTTACAATTTTGTACGCGAACCGGAATCAAAATTGAAACCGGAACTGAATCGAATTGGTTTTGGTTCTTAAATGAGTATGAAAATTATAAACTTGAACCGATCCGGAAAAACCTAAACCGGATCCAACCCAAATAGTATTAGGTTCCAAAATGGGTACTAAAATCTCATACCTGAAATACCCAGATCCGATCAGATAGTATCTAGAACCGATCTAAATACCCAAAAGCCTAGAACTATTATTTACCATGATGACATCTTAACAAAAGGAAAGTAAAATCTGAAATCTTAATGGCATGTTAATTTTTACAGGAGCACAAAAATTTTCAAAGGATGGATATGAGCATCACTTGCAAGTGAACCATTTAGCCCCAGCTCTTCTTTCACTACTTTTTTTGCCTTCACTAATCCGAGCTTCGAGAAGTCGAATCGTGAATGTCAATTCTGTTGTAAGTTTACATATAGAATTATCATCAAATCACTTCTTCTTTTTACTATATGATTGATTGCTTTATTATACGAAGTTTTCGTTTTTTTTTTGGTAAAATATTAAAAGAAGGTTTCGTTTATAGATGCATTATGTTGGTTTTTTTGATTCGGATGATATGAATATTGTTTCTGGGAAAAGAGAGTTTTCAAGCTTGATAGCATATTCAAGCAGCAAACTTGCTCAAGTAAACTTAATTATAATTGGTTAATAAAGAAAATCATTATTGATTTTAGTTGTTTATAATCTAAAAGTTATTATATTTGAATCCTGTTATGTTTAACAATATACTGTCCAAAAAACTGCCACTACAAACCGGCGTTAATGTCATGTGGTTATCTCCCGGTGTTGTTGTCCAAACAAAAGCTGTAAGTATAAATTAAAACCTTAAATTGTTTATTTGTCTAATTAAGTTCATATTTTAATTGAACACATGATGTTTTGTAATTGGGCAGACTAGAAAACTTCCGAAATGGCCTTATTTCATATTTTCGCTGCAAGAATGTTGTAGAAACTCATTATTCTCAGCGATAGATTCTCAGATTCCAGAGCTTTGCGAAAAATTAAAAACCAATGAGAAATCTGTTTCTGTGTTATTTATTTCTCAAGATTGCAAACCGTAAAGGCTTCTGAAGAAGCTCATAACGTAGAGTTTGGGAAAAGACAGTAGAGTTGATTGGTCTTCCTCTTGATGTATTAGGAAGAATTTTACAAGGAGAAGAGGTCCAATGTCGTTATACAACTCATTAATTTACAGGTGATAAGTCTTTTCGCTTACTAATCTTTGTATTGACTTTTAATCAAATTCGAATGTATATTTTCCTTATGATTTAGACATAATTATGTCATAATTGTATTCGCATTATCTAACAAAGTTCTGGCCATGAGAAAGTCGTTGGATTTTCGGTCATAGTCATACTCTTACTTGTGAACAAAAAGTAATGATAAGAAGTCTAAGTCTTAAGTCTTGCATGTTTGGAAAGAGTTTACTTTTCCAATCCCTCTACTTATTAAAATGGTGTTAGAAATTTAAAGTGTTAGAAAAACTCTCTTTTTGCTTTGTGATTCAATGTTTATTTTTTTCTAAAATTTGATCTTGCATATTAGGTGATTTAGTGTGATGAAATTTAAAACTCAGACCATTCTTTAAATTTTATCGATTTAATTATTATTAAAAATATTTTTAAGTGGGAATCAAATTAATTTATAATTGTTTATACTCAAAATGGTTTTTAGGTCATAGTCATATGGTCTTATTCAGTGGCGTGCTTACTAAAAAAAAGACATTTGCCTAGGGCCCCCGAAATATATAAATTATTTGGTCTTCCTAATACCAAAAATCTAAGGTATCAAAATGGTTAATATCTTTTAATTTAATTATAATGTCAGAGTTCAAATCTTGATGGTGAATTTTGGAAAATTTTCTTTTTAAATTTATTGTAAAAATATCTTGTATGTACTTTTAAAAACCCAAAAAGAAAATTGTTAGTTTGTTTTATAAACATAAAAATTTCTAAAAAACTAAAACATAAATTGTTAATTAGATTTGAAAAATAGAAAATAAAAGAATTGTTATTCCAAAAGGAAAAGGAAACAAGAAAAGGAAAATTATAATACAAGAGAAAAAAGAAAAACATAAACTTATAAATAGTTGTTTAAGGTTTACCATGATTTACACATTAACAAACTACAAACAAGCTTTTCATCTTGTTTGTTCTTTTGAGCTAATCTAATATTTACTTCATCTTCTTATTGTAAGTTGTTCAACATTTTTATAATTCTTCTAAATAATTTTTATATAATAATTATATTTTATAAATTTTAGAAACATGTTTTCAAGAAAGTATACATCAGGAGTGCAAAAAAAAGACAAAAGAAAAATAAAGATGACGCATTTGTGAAATCACAAGCGGGTTCTTTAATCAAGTTTCTTACAAAACCTGAAAATTCTAGTGATTTTGTGGAGGTTAATGAACAAAAAGAGGATGAGAATAGCAATCGAAAAGAGGATGAGAATGTTAACATAGTAGAAGATGAAAATCTCAATACAGAGGAAGAAGAGACACAAGTGAATATAGATGGGAAAAATGCTGATTTTGAAGAGCATGATAGACTTCTTGATATGTATGATCCTGAAAATTGGGGAGAAGTTGATTTTGGATTAAGACTTATTATGGTTAGAAAATGTCCTACAACAAGATATGCAATTGATTTCAACTTTCCAAGAGATAAGACTAATGGTCGACATTTCTCCCATGCATATTATTTGAGAGATTTGAGTAATGGAGAGAAAAAAGATAGACGTTGGCTAGTTTATTCAAAACATCAGATAAAGTATTTTGTTTTTGTGGTAAGTTGTTCACTTAGGACAAAAATCCAAGTTATCTCGCATCTAAGGGATTTGGTGATTGGAAAAATATTTTGGAAAGACTTAAGAAGCATGAGAGTAGTCATGATCATATTAAATGCATGAGTTAGTGGATGGAACTTGAATTGAGGCTGAAAAAAATGAAAAAATTGATAAGTATGTGCAAGAAGAACTCAACAATGAGAGGAATCATTGGAAAGATGTGATGGTTCGATTTTTTTCCTTGGTAAAAATCTTGCCAAACAGAATTTAGTATTTTGTGGAAAAAACGAAAAGCTAAGAGTGGAGGGTAATGGAAACTTCTTAAGTTTTATTGACATGATGGCTGAATAGGATCTGGTAATGAGAGAACATGTTAGACGATTTGAAGATGGTGATCTCATTATCATTATCTCAGTAATAAAATCCAGATTGAGTTGATAAAACGGATAGCTAATCAAGTCAAGGACATGATCATAAAAAGATTCAAGGGGCAAAATATTTTCTTGTTATTGTTGATTGCACTCCTGATATTAGTCATCATGAACAAATGACACTTATCCTTCAATGTGTTGATGTTTCACCACGTTCGGCTAAGATATAAGAATTTTTTTCTTACATTTTTGAAATTTGATGATACATCCGGGGAAGGGTTTTTTTAGTGAGATTCAGAAGGTGTTGGTTGCTCTGAATTTAAGTATTGATGAAGTGAGAGGACAAGGATATGATAGTGGATCCAATATGAAGGGAAAACATAAAGGAGTACAAAAGAGATTTATTGACGTCAACCCATGTGCCTTTTATACACCATGTGGTTGTCATAGTCTTAATATTGCTCTTAGTGATATGGCAACCACTTCTCAAAAAGCCATTTCATTTTTGGGATAATTCAGTGAATTTATTGTCTATTTGCATCTTCGACTAAGCGATGGAAGATATTGGAAGATGTAGTGGGAGGTATATCAGTTGAAAATTTGTCGCAAACTCGGTGGGAAAGTCATGTTGAATGTGTCAAGACAATAAGATTTCAAGCTCCAAAAATAAGAAATGCTCTGATTCATATAGCAGAAAATAGTGATGATCCAAAAACCTAAAGTGATGGTGAGTGTCTTGTGACAAGTGAAACACATGGGATTATAAATTATGAATTTTTACTCTCTATGGTGATTTGGTACAAAGTTCTCTTTACAGTCAACACTGTAAGCAAGAGTTTGCAGTCAGAAACATGAACATTGAAGTTGCATCTTCCCAGTTAAAGGACTCGTTTCTTAATTCCAAAATTATAGAGATAGATGGTTTTGAGAGTGCAAAATCAGATGCTAAAGTAATTGCAGAGTCTATGGAAATTGAAGTTATATTTTCAACAAAGGAAAAACGTATTATCAAAATAAAAATAAAAATTGGTGAAGAATCAGAGATAGTTGATGAAACTGTGAATTTATCTCCAGAAGAGAGCTTTATAATAAATTATTTCAACCAAGTCATGGAGCAAGCTCTCTATTCTGTTAAGACAAGGTTTGAGCAATTTCAAAAGTACGACCAAACTTTTGGTTTCCTATTTGATTTAGAGAAAAATGAAGTCAGCAAGTGACGATAACTTGAAGACATCTTGTACCAATCTTGAAGTATTTTTAAAACATGGAAATCGTTCAGATGTTATAGGAGATGAGTTGTATTTTTAACTAACAGTTCTGAAAGACGTTTCGCCAGAGGAATGCAAGAAACATGTTGAAGTGTTGAACTACTTGAAAGGAATGGAAGATTCTTATCCAAACTCATGGATTGCTTATCAGATTTTGTTGACTATTCCAGTTTCGGTTGCTTCAGCTGAAAGAAGTTTTTAAAAATTAAAGTCGATAAAGTCTTATTTGCGATCAATTATGTCACAAGAAAGACTCAATGGTTTAGCAATCATATCTAGATAAAGAAACCTAGTTAGAAATATAGATTATGAGAATTTGGTAAAAGAGTTTATTGAAATAGAAGGAAGAAAAATTATGTCTTAATCGTTTGTTTTTCAAAATTTTGTTTTGGTTTATCAATATATTTTTTAATTATATTATATTTATATTATAAAGGGCCCCTTTTACTAAAGTTCTCCTTAGGCCTCTCTAAGGCTAGGCACGGCACTGGTCTTATTTGTAACAAAAATATAGTAAGAAGTCTTAGTCTAGCTTATTTGGATAGAGATTGCTTTTCCAACATCTCGACTTATCAAAAGAGATTTAGAAATTTATAGTGGTTATCGAATATTTAGTTCTCGATTTGATAGTTAAGAAGATATAAATAGCTATGGGTTTAATCTTTCTTTAAAAGTAGTGAGGTTTAAGTTATAAATTAGATCATTGTTGGAAAAAGTGCTAATTATATATATAAAAGAAAGGCTTGTTTAATTTTATAGGTGAAGACACCTCAACATACACCTAAGAAAAATCTTTTAGTTTAACAACCAATCAAATTTTAAGATTTAAACACTTCATCCACACACACACACACACACAAGCAAAAAAACGAGTTATATGAAACCCAAGAGTCATCGTGTCTGGTTTTTTTCGACTTCTACAACATTATAAATATGTGATTAGAGGCCAAGAATCATCACTTTCGTTTTTATTTTCATCCTCCATACCAATATAAATGTATGATTTATCGATAATTTATTCAACTTCAAGATAAGTGATGGTATAGCTTCTCGACTTAAGTTAGAGAATAATCGTCTCACAAAATCTTAAAGAGTTACTCGAAGAGTTTTCTTGGTCCTTGATATTGCATATTTTTCCATCGTTACTGTTAATCATCTGGATGTTGTCAAGGTAGAGTTTTAAATTATTCGTTCTAATATAATTCCCCAAATCACCATTTAAAAAGAAACGCAATTGGATGGTTATTCAACATTTCATTTCAATCTTATTTTATATAGAACTTTCAAGATCTCATGGTTAGGTGCAGAAAGTGCAGTAACTGAAAACTTCATATTCCAAAATCAATTAATTTGCTTTGCATTATTCTTTTGCTTGCAGGTACGGATGTACCAAAGGTAAAATGACAACGACCATAGCTCTGAAAGTTTTTGCTGGTTTCATGCTCGGAGGCAAGCTGATTTTTTTCTTATTGAGCATATTAAGGAGTGTCTAATAAATATTATCGTAGAGAATAAGAACTTAGATACATATTTTTCTCACGTAAAGTTTCTAATCTTTCTGCTTTTATAAGGTTAAGCATGGAGGCTACAAGACGTGTCTGATGGAAATAAAAGGAAATTGTGTCTATAGCAAGCTCAAATACGAATATGTTGTTCATCGAGTACAATGTGTACCTCAAATAGAAACATAGGGTCATGTACACACTTCTATATCAATTGTAGCCATCATTCCAGAAATAAACTACATTTTCACATCCCTTACTTTTCGAATTTTGATTCAAATTTGGTAACATGTTTAAAAACTACATTTTCACATCTCTTAAAAATATCATCCATTCTTTGTTTTGTTGTTATTATAGGCTGGTGAAGTGGAAGTTGTGATTGACCCATGGGAAAGAGCTACATATTGATTCCTTAAACCATCAGGTATATTCATTTTTTGTAAAAAAGAAACGACTCAGACGAGAAACAAGGCTCATGTTTTCTCGCTTCTGCCAGCAAAACTGTAAGCAACATCCAATGAACAAACTCTTTGCTCTTTTGCTTCTTCTGATGTTATCATCAGGTGCGATCTTGATATTTTATTGTTGATAATTTGAGATAATTCTATATACAGGTATGAAATAAAAGTAAGGGAACAACAAGAAGATAAGCATTAATGAAAGAAAGTTTCATGTCCATTTCATTTTATTATTCTCATAGTCTTTTAAAATTAAGTTCATCATATAATATTCATCTGCTATGTTCTATGATGATTATTGCAGGTACAAGTTGGGATTGGAGCTTTTCAGAAAAGATAAGAACATAAAATTTTTTTAAAGTAATATAACAGATTCAGAGCCTTGCTTAAAAAATGATATATGCAAGGCTTATGCCTGGAAATTACAGGACATTAGAATGACTAATCATATACTTAACATGGACACTTAGATCATTCTAGAAGGTAGCACGGAGGAAGTAGTGATGGTGCTAAACACATTAACTTAAAACTTATCTTCTTATGTTTTTGTTAGTTAATAATCTTAACTAATGTTTTCATAATTCTTATTGCGGGTGTGCTGTGTTGGAGCAAAAAGAGCTCAAGGAAGAATGCTAATTTTGGATGAAGATATTTTAAGTAATTCAATATTTTACTCTAAGAAATATCATGCAAGTTTCGAAGTCTTATTAACATTCTTCCAAAAACTTCAGAGGTAAAAGGTCTTTGGTGTAATTCTGAAATTTTTGTACGAGAAGCTTGATCCATAAACATTGTAAGTTGCTATGAACTAAAAGTTTGACATGAGAAGCATAGCATCAATCAACAAAAAATGACATAGTATACTACATGTCATAACTCACAAAAAAGATACAAAAAACAATTATATATTTTCTATCAATGATATAGTTAATACCTCCGTTTCAAATCGTTCCTTGTACCATTGTCTTGGGGCAGCACATTGCTAAAAAAGAGTCCACACCAAGTTCTCGAAATATTAATTGGAGACTGAATCTTAATATACCTTAGAACAAAAAAATTGAATATTAATGATATATGATTCCAATTTGGAAAGTCAATTCAGTGATCGCATGCCCCTGAACTTTGTATCGCGCACATAACTTAGTCAACTTTACCCCATAAGAACAACCTGTAAAAACTTTAAAATAAACTTATTTATGGACACACATTCTTTGATCTTGAGAATATGGAAACAATTCTTATTAGTTTCTTAAAATGAAAATAAATTGCAACATAGTGCAGACTTCATTTTTTTTTGTCAACTAAGCTAGTAACTTTTAAATTTTGTTCCTATTACTGTAAATAGGGATTTGATTTCTGATATCTTGAATATTTGTAAAGTAATAACAGTAGTGGACAATATGTCAATGGCGAGCGGACCTAGTTAAATTAATTTGTGATTCTGTAAGAATACTCAAAATGGTTTTATGGGTCACATGTGGAAGACATTTTCTATATATTTCGTGTAATAGATACAGGTGATAGAGAGTAATGTATATACTGCCGCCAAAATAAAATAAAAGTAAAGTAAAATAACAATATAAATAAAATGATTACGTAAACTTTGGGTCCACAAATTAGTATTTCAATTACAAAAAGGATTTGTTCACTGCTTTTAGTTCCCAAAGACCAAACCAGCTCCATCCAACAACTAAAGGAAAGAAAAAATGGATTTAACAAAAAATATTATTTTCTCTCTCTTGTTTTCGTCTCTCGTTACCTTCACGACGATTAGTGCCACCGTTACATGCACTAACGTCGTTTGTCACCGTGACGGCCCAAACATCCGTTTTCCTTTCCGTTTAACATCCAAACAACCACCATCTTGCGGTTACAACAAAGGATTCGACTTGACGTGCGATACTAACGCCGTTAACCAAACCACAATAACGTTACCGTTTTCCGGTAATTTCACCGTCGAGAATATCGATTACGCAGCTCAAGAGATTTGGATCAACGACCCAAATAACTGTCTTCCTCAACGGATCTTAGAGCTTAATCTCTCTGCGACGCTGTTTAATGGCGTTTACGTACGTAAATTCACTTTCTTTAACTGTCCAACTTCAGAGTTTCTCCATTTTAAGCCGTTAAATCCGATAACGTGTTTGAGTGACGAAAACAGCACGGTGTTTGCGACTCCTTCGCCTAGGGTTATAAACTTCTTGTCGTCTCAATCATGCCGGTTAATGAAAACCGTTAAGGTTCCGGTTAGGTGGCCGTTTTATGAGGAGATTGTTACGTCTTCTGATTTGAGTGATAACCTCTGGTTGACTTGGAAGGTTCCAAGATGTAGTCGGTGTGAGATTAGAGGTGGTAATTGTGGGATTAAGAGTAATTCATCTCGTGAAATCATCTGCTCTCATGCTCATAAACCAGGTAATTTTATTTAGTTATTGATGTTGGAATTTGATTGATTGTCTTTAATTTTTAATTTTTTGGAAGCTTAGAATGCTAAGAATAAAATTTAGTTTCATAGTTTGAAGATATAGTATATTGATGAAAGAAGGTTAGAGTCTAGTAATAATTTGACGTAGGCGATGACGAAATTTGGTGTTGAATTGAATGAGTCATTTGTTAGTATTATGAATTAATGACTATATAAACAAGTGTAGTCGAATGACAAACTATAACCTATTTATTTTGGCCGTTCTGATTGTTTAAATCCGAAATCAACATGAGCCTTTTCAACACGATATATTGACTAATTAATATTTAATACATATGTATTACTTATGTTCACGTGTATTCAAATTTGTCTCCATTTAGAAATAATCTTTTCTCATCATTTCCAAATATAAGGTACATTAAAAACTGATTTTCAATTATTTAATATATTAATTAAATATAATATAGAAAATATTACCTCAAAGGCACCATTTAAGTTAAAATCATTTCAAATACATATTTATTTTATATTTACGTGAAATAAACTGTTCTATCAAAATAGATATTTTGAAAATGTGTATGTATAATTCTATGATGGACGTATGTATGATATATTGTTTACGGTGGATATTATACTGTTTTTGGTGGACATGCATGATGAATTTGTCATCTGTAGACATCAATTGCATAGTTTTGGTTGATATTTGTCATTTGTGGACATATATCATCTATGTGGAACAAATATCAAAATACTCTCTTTTGCCGAAAAGGTATATTTGGCATAAAGAATATAAAAAAAGTGTGTTTCATGTAATCTTAAATTTAAAAGGTGCATTTCAAATATATTTTTTCTATATTATCACAAACACTATTATAAAGCTGATATCATTATGATAGTTGGTAAAATATACAGAGATTTTAAGTTATAGATCAGATTTTGTTGATTCAATTATTGACAAAAAATATTATTATAAAATACTATAAATTATAAGAAAAAAATCAAAATTCTTAAATTGTTAGGAATGAGAAGTTTATTAAATTGGTAGGAATTATACAAATATAATTTAAAATTCATTTAATGGGTAGGGAAAAACACACACAATTAACATTAATTGGTAGGAATTAGAAGTTGGGAGAATGATGAAAAATAAGTGGATACAAGGTCGTTGCCGTAATAATGAAAGCTCCGGTTCGTTGACTTTTTCTACTTTATTTACATTAACGTGTCCCTACTTCTCATTTTTAGTCAACTCATTCCATTGTTACCCATTTACGTACAAGTCTTCTCTTCTACCAGTTACATTTTTATTTTCTTCCTTTTTCCAACACTTATGATTACAAATAATCAATCATAATTTTCCTTTTCGTTACAGCAATTCCTAGAAGAGCTCGTTATGCAATAGCCATCGGCGCCGGAATTCCAGGAGCTTTAATCATCTTTGGTATTATCTGTTTAATTTCCAGTAAAATCAGCGAATGTATTAAACGACGCCGTCTCGTGCCAAGCCCAGTAACCAACAACGCTCAAGCTCATTACACACACACCGTCACCATAATGGGCCTTGATGGGCCGACTATAGAGTCGTATCCAAAAATAGTATTGGGAGAGAGTAAAAGGCTGCCTAAAGTAGATGATGCCATATGTTCAATATGTTTATCGGAGTACGAGCCGAAGGAGACGCTTCGGACAATACCACCGTGTCAACATTGTTTTCATGCTGATTGCATTGACGAGTGGCTTAAATTAAACGGAACTTGTCCGGTGTGTCGGAACTCTCCTCAGAAGATTTCTCCGCCTGAGAATCTTTATTCTTAATCTAGTCGATCTTTTTTCCCAGCATTTATAGTTAGTTTTACAGTCTCTATATACATATTGAATGCCACTTTTTCCAGAATTTAACATCTTTAAAATAAATAAATAAATAATTTATCCACACAATTTTCATGAGTTTTTCAGAGTTTACTGATTAAATGATTAGTACATCTAATGGTTGATGTATTTGGAGTTTGATTTCACTCTACTGTATATAGTAGTTAATAGAAAATTCTAAAGATAAATTTGAGTCATAGATAAACTTTTGTCCAGTTAAATTATTAACAAAAAAAAATTCGAAAATACGAGGAGCACAAAAAATAACAGAAATGTTTATTCCCTTTTGTTTTTTATTTTGCAGATTATGTGTGTAAGGGATGGTCCAACGATACATTAATACGAAATTCATTCAGTGGAGAAAGAAAAAATAACAAATTTTTAAATTTTGGATTATTGTGGGAAAAGTATGGAGTCCACTCCAAATTTTAGAGGTAGAGTTTGTAGTTGACAGCTTAGAACTCAAGCAAATGATTGAAGATCCTCATGTTTGGTATGCTGTCTTGAAGACTTTACCAGATTCAAAAATTTATTCAGACTTTGTGTGGTTGCTGTGATTTCCTGTACTTTTAATCACAAAGTAAATTTTTTGCTCCGTATTATTAGAAAATTATCTAAAAATTATATTTTTGTGGACAATACATAATATACATTTTCTTGGACTTGCTATCTCAATATGCGAGTAAAGTTGACCCCAAAAAAGAATAAAATAATTCAAAAAATGCATAGTCCACAGTGTAATGAAGAACTAAAATGACTTTGGTTTTGCATTATTAAAGAAGACACCGACCATACTCATTCTATGTAGGACCTTTCTTCTGTTTTGTTTGACGAATTTCAATCTTCAAGTGACGTTAGATGAAGACACCGACCATACTCCAACCATTTATTTTGTATAAGTGTTGATTCACCACCAACGCGTGGCATTACTTTCATGTCTTTATATTCACATGATAACGACTTCTCATCTACCGGTTGAATCCTATTGGTTACACGATTTTAAAATTTGGAAAACTTTAAACTAAGATTTTGGAAATGGAACAGAACAACATTAAATATTCAAAACCCAATAAAATATTTACAGAAAATTGTATGGAATGCCACTTAAAAACCTGAAAGTTAAGTTTTTTTTTTTAAAAAAAAAAACTGATTTAAAAGACATAAAATCCATAAAAGTTGAGTTTACTTACAGACTCAACCATCCATAATTTGAAAGTTAAATTTTTAATTTTTGTTAATATCGTGAAGTGACGACAAGAGGCAACGAGTGACAAAGCGACAACATTTTCAGACGACAACACAACAGAAGAGACAAGTCCTCTGGTCCTCTCATCCGATTGATGGCAACCCAACTTCTCTCCGATGTTGGTAAGTTTTTATATCTGAATCCTTATTTATTTTTGGAGAATAAAGATTTGGAAGAAGAAGAAGAAGAAGACATAGATAATGGAAAGAAAGAATACATAGATAATAACAACTGATATTTAGTTATGTATTTTGGTATTTTGATTTTTGGGTTTATATATTTTGATATTTTGAACAATTGTGTCCATTTGAAATTCAATTGGTCTAATAGGTACAATTTTTAAGGTAATTATGGTCCACCAGCTATAATTGTTAAGATAATTATAATCCAATTGGTATAACTGGTCCAATCGTTTTCATATGTTTATACTTAACTGCTTAATAGTTGTACTTAAATGTAGATTTTTTATTAAAATAAAATAAAAGTAAACTATTGTGAGTGACAACTAAATTAAATAGTGACAAATATAATAATTATTTTTCAAAAGTAGTTTTTAAGATTTTTGTTCATAGGTAACTTACGTTTGATTATATGAAACTTTATCAGGGATGAGACTACTGTAGCTGTGGTTGGTCGGAAAATAAAATATAGTATTTCTTTCTAAAGCTTTTAAAAGTTAAACAATTATGGGAAATTTATTTACTTTACAATTTAGTATTTTTATCGTTGAAGAATTTTGTTATCGAGATTGAATACTAGTTAATAGTTATTATGGTTTGATTATTTTAATTTTTATTCTAAAAAGAAAAAAAAGGACTTCATTGGTAACTTACAAAATTCTATTAATGTTATGTTTTTTTTGTCAATGGTATAATGTATTGGATCACTAGACAAGAGGACTCGATCTCAATTTATGTAAATGCGCTGTTTTAAATAGCATTATCGTCTGCCACTAGGCTAGATGTCATTTGCATTAATATTATGTTCAGGTTGAATAAATTTAAACCAAATAACTGAATAAGTTAAATTTACCAAATAATGGATATTATTAGAAAAAAAATCAATTTAAATTTTGGTAATTGTCTATAGAAATTGAATCGAACTCAATTGAACCGAACGGAATGTATATTTTGTACCACTCAGTTACTTTTTCAAAATTAATATTTTCCGAATATGAACCGAACCAAACCAAACACAAACTATTTAACCGAATGCTTAAGCCTAGAAAAACCATTTCGTCCTCTCCAACATCTACTTTGCTGACATTTGACGAAAGAAAGAAACCATGGCCAACATTCATTTTTCCTCGACATATGATGAAATAGAAAACTATGGCGTGTAGATAATCGACACATGACAAAAGAGTGTACGATGGTAATAACGAATAAATGTCCATACTGGAGGCCAGACAAGAAATTTTTAATTTTGCTGAATAGCTGACTGACACGTGTCTGAATTTGTGTAAAACGCTGGACATCGACATGTTAATGCTGGCAAATGATTAACACGTGTCAGATTTTAATAAAGTTTTGTCTGCGGTAAGATTAGTCTACAATTTCAACAGATTTTTCTAGGGGCACACTTGTCTTCTCTCTAATTCCACAATCTATTAAGTAATGGCATTGCACACAGTTTAGCACTTTTAATGGCATTGCACATAAATACGCTCTTGACTGTGGTATTTCGCGAGAAATTTTCAAATATCTATGTCTCCGACCAGAAAATAAGAGTAATGATATAAATTTAAAAATACAGAAAGAGAAAGTAGGGAGAAGATTGGAAAGATCGGTGAAGACCCCATGTATCTCCGGAGGAATCATGCCAACATTCAAGGGAGTGATGAAAGATAGAGAGTCAAATCTTGTTTAGCAAAGACACATGTAAACATGGCATGAGAAGTAGATTCAGCTTCACTGCACCGTTTGCACTCTAGATTTATATCAAGTACTCTGTTGTGAAGATTCACGCCCACTGGGAGAGCTTGGTTCAACGTTTTCCAAATAAACATTTTTATCTTCAATGAAATAGGAATTGACCAAACATCACGGACCCAGTCAATCTGCTGGTCATTACTTCTAGTATTCAAAAAATCCATGTCAATGGTTGCCAAGTAACCTGACCTTGCATTGTAACTTCCACTCTTATGCCTTAACCATATTCTCTTATCACATCCACCAGAGGAACTTGGTTTGATGCATGGTATTGTACTCTTATAATGTGGGAAAAGGTTTTGTATCTTCTTCACATCCCAGACACGAGAATTGGGGAGAAAGAGGTCTGATAAAGTTTAATCTATGTTTGAGCAGACATATGGACTTGTAGGGGCCAAAGGAGACAAAGTGGATAACTAATTATCACGCCAGAGATTTACAGAGGATCCATCGCCTACAGCCCAAGCTAAATGAAAGGCAATGAGATCTCGGCCAAGGAGGATTCTTTTCCATGCATGAGGTCGGTTTCTGGCAGTGAAGAAAGTCATGATCCTTACAATATTTAGTTAGCAATAGTTGTGCCATCAACGAGTCAGGAGAAGTATTGATTCTGCAAATTATTTTAGCTATTAAAGCAATATTAAATCAAATATATCCTTGAAACCAAGTCCTCCATTGTTTTTTCCTCTTGTGAGTTTGTGCCATGATATCCAAGACATCTTTTTCTGCTCTAGTTTGCTATCCCACCAAAACCTAGTAAGCTCCGATTGTATCCTTCAAGACAGGGACGAGGTAAGAGGAAACATGACATTGCATAGGTAGACATAGAGCTTAAGACACTCTTTAACATCACCTCTTTACCAGATTAGGACATAAACTTGCTAGTCTAGTTCACTCTTTTTTGTCTAATCATGTCCACAATATGAGAGAATATATCCTTCTTTCTCCTCCCAAAGTGCTCAGGTGGACCTATGTATTTACCTAAGCCACCAGTTTGTGTGAATTGAAGTGTTGAGTTGATTCTGTCTTTGATATGTTGGTGCATATTTTTTGAGAAATTTATTGCCAATTTCAGCATATTGATGGTTTGGCCAGAAGCTAATTCATACTTCTTGATTATACCCTATTGTGTGGAGATGTTTTTGAATGTTCTCTTGGAAAAATCTGACTTGATGGATTTTCATTGATGATAATTGCATAACGAATAGTATACACATATTGCATAATCCAATAGATAAATTTTTCATGAAAATCGAGTCTGGTTAGATGAATAAATAATAATAGATGAAATTTTTTATATCAAATTTTAATGTTTTCAAATTCCAATAAAAATTTAATTGTATTTTTATTTATTTTGACCATTTATATTCTGGATATCAATTGGTTAAAAGGTTATTAAATAGATTTAAAAATAATATTTTAGTTAAAAAATCAAAAATTAAATAATTTATTCTATGTGGAAAAACCTTAAACCATAAATTCCTTTATGTTATTTGTAAACATGATATGGATATGTCAGATTTTCAAAACCAAGTGGTTCTAATATATAGACAATTTCTTGTATATCGCTAAATACGAACACATTTTCAACATCCAACTGTTTAATTTCTCATCTTGTAACCATATCATGATGAAGTACCATTCTAACGTTCCTATTCTGACCATATGACTGTATGTTTCCAGAAAATCAACACCTTTCTCTTGCTCATAATCTTTGATGACAAGTCTTTCATATCAGATGGCGATAGAACAAAACTTCATATACAATCTCTTCACACACTACAAGAATACTGGTCGTTTGCGATGAAAAAAGACATTGCATAAGAGTTACAAATAGCCATTTGGGACAGCCTATTGCGATGTCAACAAATACGTCGTTATTTGTTAGTCGCACGGACAATCGCAAGGGTATCGCAACGCTTGCGACGGACAAAGTATTCGCAAAGGTATTGTAAAATATTCACCGCAAACGCAAACCAGGGTATGCGAGGTATCAGCAAGGCCAAAACCTGCGAGGTTACTGTGGCGTAGGGTCTACGACGACGGATATGTGACACCAATATGTGCGACTCTTCTACGACATCACGCTCTGCGATGCTTCTGCGAGGCACTATGCAAAATTTGTAGTTGCGATGTTTATGCGACGTATGCCTCTGCAATGACTTTGCGAGGTCTTTGTTTGCGATGTTTCTGTGCGATCGTCGTTTGCAACGTTTCTGCGAGATCGTCATTTGCAACGTTTCTGCGAGATCGCTATTTGCGATGTTTATGCGAGGTTGTCGTTTGCGACGTTTCTGCGAGGGAACCCGTTCCAAACAGCCTTCCCTTTTTACGTGGAGCGATGTAATAAAAGAAATAAATATAAATGTTATTGTAATTTACATAAAATAAAAATAAAAGAAAAAATTTAAAACAATGTTACATCTGCGTATATTTGGTTCTTTTGTGCAGTAGTTAATCCAGTGGATGCAGAGCTATCATCACCGCAATACTGAGTCAATTCCTGCAACTTTGCAGTAATCTCGTTGTATATCTTCTCCGGTTTTTTGTCCACAAAAAATATATTTTGTTTCTTTTGGTCAGATAAATAGTGTTCAAAATATCAGGGTGAGTACTAATTGCTCCAGTCCAACTGTTTTTTTGTATTGTACAAATGTCTATCTCTTTATTCATTGTTGTAGTCCAACTTGGATGTTTAAACGTACATGCATATTGTTAGAAAATGACTGAACAAAAAAAATTGTTAGAAATTTGTCCATTACTAAATTAAGTAAACATTAGATTATATATATAAATAAATTAGTTTCTATTCATATGCTTTTTGTAAATTTGATTTATATGTTAAATTCAAATCAAATTAAGTGGAAAATTTTATGGTGAATTTTAATATATTTTCTTCGTTCAAAAATTCATCACATTCAAGTCATTAGCTTTGAGCATAACAATTAGAATCAAAAATCAAACAGAACCATAATAAAATAAACCAAACCGTATTAAAACCGGCTAAATAACGAAATAACTTTTAAATTTGAAAACTGAAAAAATCAAAAATTAACTGGAATCAATTTAAGAATCAATTATCCGGAAAAACGAAATACAAGTGTATATTTAAAATATATAGAATTTAATCATCTAAATATTCAAAGTTACAAAGCGTTTGGTAATGCAGACTGGCATGAGTTGTTTCCCAAATCAGAAATCAATTATATGAAAATGATAGGATCTCACCATCGACCAATTTTTGTACGTTTCCAAGATCAGTCATGTACAATTAAGGCAAAACGTTTTTGCTTTGACAAAAGATGGCTGGAAAAACAAGGATTCAAAGATATTATAGATCGTAGTTGGAAGAAGAATGAGAACAGACTACTGGCTCATTCCTCTTTGGTGGATAAAATTCGTATTTGTCGGAAGTAGATATCTCACTGGCAAAGTGAGACTTTGAATTCGGGTAGACAGGAGATTGATTATTGGAAAAGGGTAGTGGAACTAAAAAATACTAGTGCAGTTGTTAATATTATGGCCTTACGTGAAGATAATGCGAAGCTTAAGGTAGCCTATAGGGAGGAAGAGGTCTACTGGAAGCAGAAGAGTAGAAATAAATGGTTGAAAGAGGGTGATGAGAATACTAAGTTCTTTCGTACAGTGGTGCGCCAACGGCGAGTACGTAATAAAATAACTAGATTAGTAGATAAAAGTGGACAGTGGGTGGCGAAAGATGAAGAGGTTTTGAACGAAGCGGTAACTTATTTCTTGGAACTTTTCTCAACAACTAGAACACAACAATTTCGTGTACATAACTTAGAGCGTAAAGTCATATATGTGGATAATCAGTTTCTGATGAGACCTATTACTGAGGAGGAGGTCAAAATTGCTCTGTTTCAAATGGATCCAGATAAGGCCCCAGTTCCAGATGGAATGACAACTATGTTTTTCCAGACTTCTTGGGAGATTGTAAAGAATGACCTAATTTTACTTGTGGATAATTTCCTAAAAACGGGTTCTTTTGATAGGAATTTAAATAAGACAAATATTTGTCTTATACCTAAGGTGCCTTGTCCAACCAAGATGACGAAATTTTGGCCTATTAGTTTGTGTAATATAGGGTATAAATTGGTAGCCAAAATATTAGGGTTACGGCTAAAACGAGTTTTACCAAAGATTGTGTCAGAGACACAGTCAACTTTTGTAGTGGGCCGTTTGATTTCAGATAACATTCTAATTGTCCAGAAGATGGTTCATGCGTTACGCACAAATAAGTCGATAAGTAGCAAGTTCACGGCAATAAAAACTGATATGAGTAAAGCATATGATAAAGTTGAATGGAACTTTCTAAGTGAGGTAATGGGAAATCTGGGTTTTTGTGACAAATGGATAAAGTGTATCATGTGGTGTATTACAAGTGTAGAGTATTCGGTAATAATCAATGGGGTCCCAGGATGACACATTACTCCTAGGCGGGGGATACGGCAAGGGGATCCTTTCTCCCCATACCTTTTTATCTTATGCACAAAGGTTCTAATAACTAGAATGATGAAGGCAAGGAAGGATAATTCCATTACTGGGAAAAAAGTGGCAAGATCTAGTCTGTTGATTTCGCATCTTCTTTTTGCGGATGATACGCTATTTTTTTGTCAAGCAAGTAAAGCAGAGGCAATATATATTCTAAAGATACTCGATGAATATGAGAGTTTGTCATGTCAGAAAATTAATTTTGACAAGTCATCGATACAATTTGGAAAGCATGTTGGGCTGGACGTTCAAAAAGAAATCCAACAAAATTTTGGAATTAGAAAAAAGGATGGTCTAGGGCAGTTTAGGACTCCCGAAAATAGTAGCAGGGTCTAGAGCAAAAGTTTTTGCTTTTGTAGCTGACAAGCTGCAGGCACGGTTATCTACTTGGTCTAATAGATTCTTATCCAAAGCAGGGAAATAGATTTTGATAAAGTCTATCCTAACGGCATTACCAACATATATGATGAGCTGTTACAGACTTCTGAGGATTGTTCTTCAAAAATTTCAGTCTGCCGTAGCTAATTTTTGGTGGTCCAGCTCTAGGTCTACCAGAGGTATCCATTGGAAAACATGGAAAAATCTGTGTCAACCGAAATCCAGTGGAGGGTTGGATTTTCGAATGCTAGAGGATTTTAATTCGACTCTTTTAGCTAAACAAGTGTGGAGACTACTGGAGTTTCCAGATTCATTGTTAGCGAGAGTTCTAAAGGGGAAGTATTATAGGGACACGAGCGTTATGGAAGCAACTGTTCGTGGACCTGTGTCCTATAGCTGGCGAAGTATTATGTCGGCATGACCTTTACTAGCACAAGGTTTAATTAGGAAACTGGGAGATGGTAGAAGAATTGGTATTTGGAAGGATCATTGGATACTAGACGTTATTCCGAGGGTCGCAGAAATATCAGAATTACACATCTTTCCAGATCTGACGGTAAATCAATTTATAGACCGTCGAACAGGGCAGTGGAATAAGATTCTCGTTCGAAAATATTTTGGGTAGAAGAATGCCAAACTGATTCTCGCAATCAGAATACCGGTATGCCCGAAGCAGGACTACTGGGGTTGGCATTATACGACATCAGGTCGATATACGGTCAAGTCTGGATATCAATTAGCTGGTAGAGTAAGGGATATGGATCAGTGCCGATATGGCCCTTCTTTTGACTTGTTACATAAGGAATGTTGGGAGTTAGATTGTCCTCCAAAATTAAAACACTTTCTTTGGCAAGTATTGTCAGGATGCACAACAATGTATCAAAATTTGGTAAAACGTGGTCTTGGCAACGATATGCGGTGTCTGAGATGTGGGGCGGATATTGAATCGATATACCATGTGTTATTTGAGTGCCCACTAGCACTTCAAGTTTGGGCCTTATCAGCGATACCTAGTCCTCTCAGAATCTTCCCGGGAGATTCAGTTAGGTACAATTTGGATTATTTGCTTTCACGCGCAAAACACCAGACAGAGTTCGCCAGTTTTTCCTGACTTATTTGGCATATCTGGAAAGTGCGAAACGGGTTTTGTTTCATGCAAGCTGATCTTGATCCTAGGATTATTGTGGAGAGGGCCACAACAGAGTACAATGAGTGGTCTCTGGCCCATCAAATTAGTACAGTTCCGCATGAACGGAGGGTTTATTACCTTGAGAGGATCAAGGCACCCTTGATATTCCCTACCATAGTCAATCTAAGTTTCACGGGCTATAAATGTTACGTGGACGCGTCCTGGAAGGATACTGACCTCTACACAGGGGTCAGTTGGGTTTGCTTTGCAGATTCGGTGGAAGGAATATGCTCGGGATCGATCAAGATTCATAGATGTTTATCGGCTCTTCACGCTGAGTGTGAGGTAGTAATATGGGTCTTGGGAGCGCTTGTGGAGCTACATATCCAGGAAGTGGAAATCTCGACGGACTGTGAGACGGTCTTTTCTATAATCCAGCAACCCGAGGATTGGCCGGCGTTCTTACCATACCAGGAGGAGTTTCGAAGACTGAGTATACGGTTTTCTTCTTGCTGTTTATCGGTCATTCCCAGACAATTAAATTATAAAGTTGATGCTCTAGCCAAGTTAGGACGGGTATTTGTTTTGTGATTTGGTTGTCTTTTTTTTTGTCAACGGCATATTATATTGGGCCACAACTGGCCGACCCAATAGCAAAATTCCTACATAATGTAGGCAGAGAGGGACTCGATCCCAGGTTATGCAAATGTGCTGCTTTAAGTGGAATTACCCCTTGCCACTAGGCTAGATGCCATTTGCGGATTTGGTTGTCTTTGTTATGGTTAAATGGTTTTTAAAAAAAAAATATTCAAAATTTTAATTGTAAATCTAAATTTGTTACGAAAACTAAATATTTAATTTTTATAATTAATTTACAACTTTTACGTTTTTTAGAAAATAAAAATATATGAACCGATACTGAAACGAAATCGAAACTGAATTATAATTAATACCATTGGCGGACTTATGCATTAATAAGTAGATTTAATTGAACCCCCTTTAATTTGGGAGAATTTTTCTGATATAAGTAAATTTTCGTTAATATTGAATTCAACCTTTTTTTTGTTTGTGAAACCCAAAAAATATATTTAGGCCATGTTTTGTTCCATTGTGATATATTTATGAGGTTTAAAACTATTAGACAACCGAGTTTTTCTTAGGTTGTTAAAATAATATATCCAATGACTCTAATATATAAAGTTTGATTCATTCCCTCTACATAATTGGTAGATTAAATAAAAAAATTTAGAAAGTGTATTTTAGGTTATGGATTAGTTTTTATCGATTCAATGTTGACAATAAAGAAAGAATATGTTAGACTTAGTAAAAAAAAAAAAAGAAATACATATATATATTTTGTTTTTAGTAACCTTATGGAGTCGTACGAGAACTCCAATAAATTCTTCTTAACAACAGAAGTTAAAAGTTCAACTGTTATCATCATTATTGTTGTATAATTATTTTAGTTTATTTATGGTTTGATCCCACTAAAAAGTATTTTGGGATTTATCACTGATAAATACTTATTGATTACCATATTTCAAAAACTGAAAGAATCAGAATTGATCTGAATAGAACTAAAATTTATGGTGGATTTATGTTTACCCAAACTAGAGGGTGGTATGGGATTTAGGAGCTTAGAGGAGTTTAATTCTGCTCTGCTGGCAAAACAAATTTGGAGATTGTTGGAGTTTCCAGAATCATTACTAGCGAGAGTGATGCGTGGAAAATATTATATGGATCAGTCTATAATAGATGTTTCACTAAAGACGTCACCTTCATATGGTTGGCGCAATATTCTTTCAGCAAGGTCATTACTGGTGAAAGGTCTAATTATGAGGATTGGTGATGGCAAGCAAACGAGAGTGTGGAAGGATCTATGGATCCCGGATAGGGCGCCGAGACCAGAAGTATGGTCGGAGCTATGTTTATTTCCGGATTTGACGGTTGACCAATTTATCAACAGACAATCTGGTACGTGGAACGAGATTTTGGTGAGACAGTATTTTGTTCTAGAGGATGTACATTTGATCTTGGCTATCCGATTATCAAAGACACATAAGGTGGATTATTAGGGGTGGCATTATACGGTATCGGGTAAGTACCTCGGAGTCTGAATGGTAAGGCAGATGCTTTAGCCAGGGCGAACAGGCTTGCAGCGCGACAGTCGGGTGTTGGATAGATTAATAGGAAGAGCGTAATGCTGTTGAAAAAAAAAAAATTAAAATTTTATCGATATTTATTGATTATCACTTTTTAAGAATAAAAATTATAAAAATTGAGCCGAACTGAATCAAAGAATCGAATATCCAGAGCTACAAGTCATGCAAGATTATAATTGTAACATTTGATAATAAACTTCAATATACTCTCGCTTATATGAAAGAAGAGAGGAGTAGGAGAGATTATTTAATTGGGATAAAATATATGAACTTTAAACTGTATGTTAGAATATTTAATACTTTATAGAAATATGAAAAAAAATGGCATAACAACACCTATGAGAATAAACAACTTTAAAAAAATGAATTGAAGAATTAGAAAAAGTTGTTTTTAGTCTGTCGTGGGGATCTTCGGAGGAAACAAATAGACTTCTTTACACAGAAAAAGCCTGAGAAATGAGAAACGCAACACCGCAAGAATAAAGAGAGAGAGAGAGAGAGAGAGAGAGAGAGAGAGATAGAGTCCAAATTCGTAAAGATAGAGAACCAAATTCCTTCTTTCTTTTTTATATTACTATAATCTTTTCCGCTCACTGTTCTTCTTCAGATCACGTTTATCTTCCAGTACGCTCTCTTTTACGCCATTAACAACCAGGTCTCGTTTCCTCACCCTCTCTCGCTCTATCGTCCTCGCCGTTTATCTGTTTCGTTCGCAGTTTCTTATATCCTGTTGCTTGATCTCGAAGTTTTTGATTGTTCCGATTTTATAGAAAACTTGATTGTTGGGTATTTTTTTCTTTTGGATGATGTTTGTAAAGGTTTGATTTTGGGACGATCCTGGGTTTTCGAAACCCTATTTTACTGATTCTCTCTAGAATATATGAAAAAGACATCTTCTTTTGCCTTAATGACACATTTCTACCAAATAGGGCTATTTGGCTGTGCAATCCGAAAATTTCGTCTTTTTATGGTATATGAATTCCCAAGTTGTATACTTCTATATTTTACCTACCATCCTCTGTAAAGGATTTAATTTCCAATTTGTAAGATTCGTTAATTAATGCTTTAAGATTAGCTTAACGGGTAACTTTCTTCCTTCATCCTTTTCTTTCCTCTTCTTGTTTTGTTTCTAGGGTTCAAATACTAAATTATATAAGTTCTTGAAGACAAATGTTTTTGCTCTGATTTATTGCTGAATCTGTTCCAAGTTAGTTTTTTTAGTCTTGCTTCCTTTTGATTTTGTGCTTTTTTGGTGTCGATTGTCATGTTTTCTGAAGTTTCTGGTGTGTTGAATTTGTGTTTGTGCAGTATACAGAGGCTGGAGCTGGAGAAGAAAAGAGTTGTCTATGGAGGGAGACGTCGGAAAAGGTTTGGCATGCCCGAAGACTATGGATGGGAAGGCGAGTAATGGGAATGGTTTAGAGAAGACTGTACCTTCTTGTTGCCTTAAGGCCATGGCATGCTTACCAGAGGAAGATGCTAAGTGCCACTCCACTGTTGTTTCTGGCTGGTTTTCAGAACCTCACCCTCGCACTGGTCATTTTACTTTGACTTTCTTTTCTTATATAACTACTCTATTTGTCTTGGAACCTGTCTCTTATCTTTGGTTTTGGTACTTAACTTGATGCAGGGAAAAGAGGTGGCAAAGCAGTTTACTTCAATAACCCTATGTGGCCAGGTAGATTTCCTCTTGATAAACTTGATTTTGTTGCTTTTCTCTATCTTACGATTTGTCCTTTTATATGAAGTTTTTTTAGTTTCTAAGTTTATATGTGAGTTTGTGATTTGTGTTTTTTCAGACCACTTGTTCATGTAAATAATGTTATTTTGGTTGTTGATTGTAGGAGAAGCACACTCACTGAAAGTTGAGAAAGTTCTGTTCAAAGACAAGTCAGATTATCAGGAAGTTCTAGTTTTTGAGGTGTGAAATAGCATCTCTGTTTTTCTTTCAATTATTCGTATTATCTTCTGAAATCTTTCTGGTTGAAATTGTGGCTCATTTGTGCATTTTCTTATATATCTTCTTTTGGACAACCTCATTTTTGCTTTTGTTTTTGCAGTCAGCCACTTACGGAAAGGTGCTTGTTCTAGATGGTATTCTACAGCTGACTGAAAAAGATGAATGTGCATACCAAGAGATGATAGCCCACCTTCCTCTATGCTCTATATCTTCCCCTAAAAATGTACATTCTCACCTTGAAAGTTTAATCTCTGTGGTTGCTTGTATCCTGGTCCCTGTTGCAATCAATCAATCTTAAATTATGCTCAGTGTGTGATGAATGTGCCCCTTTTTTGGAGAATACGTTGGAAAACAATGTGTTTGCGTTGTTGTAGCTCTTTGTTCCTATTTGCTCTCATGAGGTTGCTCTTTTTGCCATTGATGAATCATTCCAGTACACTGAAATGTAGATTCAGCTGAACTTGTATTTGGGACTGTCAAGTATGCACATTTCTCTTGTTTTTTAATACTGGACTTCGCCTTATTTATTATTTTCAGGTTCTGGTTGTTGGTGGAGGCGATGGTGGGGTTCTCCGAGAGATTTCTCGCCATAGTTCTGTTGAGGTTATTGACATTTGTGAGATAGACAAGATGGTTATAGATGTAAGTATATGGTACTGTTCTTTTCATTAGTATGAACAATATGTAGTTATGCTCTATTTCAGAAAATGTTCAGAAAATGAATACATATGGTCTTGTAGGTGTCCAAGAAATTCTTCCCTGAGTTAGCGGTTGGGTTTGAGGATCCTCGTGTTCAACTTCACATTGGTGATGGTAAATAAGCGTTCTTCTACTTAAAATTTAGTTCAGAAAATATCCTTGTGCTGATCACTTTCTTCTGGCAGCTGTTGAGTTCCTTCGTAAATCCCCTGAAGGGAAGTATGATGCCATTATTGTTGATTCTTCAGATCCTGTTGGTATGATTTGTCTGCTTTGAATATCGACTAGTACTAAATATGAATTTCTAAGACAAATCTTGGTTCTGACTGGAGCTATAAACCTCTCACTTCTATTGCTTTATATAATCATAGGGCCTGCTCAAGCGCTTGTTGAGAAGCCTTTCTTCGAAACACTAGCTAGAGCGCTCAAGCCTGGAGGAGTTCTTTGTAACATGGCAGAAAGTATGTGGCTCCATACTCATCTTATTGAAGATATGATCACAATTTGCCGTCAAGCATTCAAAAGTGTTCATTATGCTTGGGGCAGTGTCCCAACATATCCAAGGTTTAACTCTTCTTTTCTTCTAGCTACATTATTGATCTAGCTGGAATCAGAACATAAACTGAGCGAAAATCTTTATTGTAGCGGCGTTATTGGTTTTGTCTTGTGCTCCACCGAAGGACCTGATGTTGATTTCAAGAACCCAATCAACCCAATCGAGAAACTAGACGGTGCAATGACCCATAAAAGAGAACTGAAGTTTTATAACTCAGATGTAAGTTTAACGCAACTATATGACTTCACATTAATTATGGTGACAAAGTCTTAATCTGTCTTTTCTATACCAAAACAGATGCACAGAGCAGCATTCGCTTTGCCCACATTCCTGCGGAGAGAAGTGGCTTCTCTTTTGGCTTCTTGACTTCTGTCACATGTTACCTTATCCTCCATTTCAAACTTTGTAAAACTCTTGGAAGAAATAATTAAACTCACTCTTCTGTGCTGATATTATTTTTTCTAATATTTGTGACTATTTGTACTATGCAGATTTTATCGTAATTTTCCGAATAACTATATTTAGATAATAAACTATGGTATTATAAAGTGGATTTAATCGCCTGTTGTAAACTCTTTTGGCTTGTGATTCGTTTTTGTAAACTCTTTTCTACTTGAGTGAAATATCTATTAATGAAGTATGTTGTTGACAAGAGATCTGTGATATTATAGAGAAAAGACCAAAAAGAAATATATAAAATAAGTTTATATCACTAATCCTGAAACAGGAGATAATCATTGGAGGTTTGTATCTACTAAGCTTACTCTATAGACTTACTTTTTATATGCTGGTTGTGTATAGCTTCTTGGCTTTGGATGAATCGTAATTTGATAATATCATTCATATACAAATATGCTAATTAATTAATCATCACTATTGAAATCTGGTTCTGCTGGTTTCTGAAGTAGCATTGGTGGCATTATCTCTGGCATCCTTGGTTTCCTTACTGATCCACTTCTACGTATTGTTCTTAAGATATTTGCAGCAAACCGTGATGCGTATATTGTAGCCCCAAGGCTTGGGGAACTTCCACAAGCTTCTTTAGCTAAAGCATCCTTCAACCGATTCTCTTCTTCGTTAAGAGACTCTTCAAGTTTCTTCTTCATGTATCTTCTCCAAGCGGCTTGTATGAAGCAGGCAGCCCAAGTCCTCCATTGTTGCGAGTAGAACCTGAAAGTATGTCTCAGCTGCTTGCTATGAAGACGTCTGAATTGGGACGCCACAAATTTGAGGTCATCGGCTTTAAGGGCAAAAGCTTCAACTTCAATGAGAGCTCGAACAGTTCTTGTTGAGATTGGGAGGTTTGAGGATGTGTGTGGGTCTAAAGCCCAGGTTTAAAAGCTCCTCACCACAGAAATCACCAGCTCCAAGATGCTCTGAATTGAAAAAACCAGTTCTTCCACCATTTGTTGTCATTGTTAGAAGCTTCCCACGCATAATAAAGAGCATTTCGTCAACCGGATCTCCTTCTCTTATAATGTAGCTTTCCTCTGTGAACAACACTGGTTGCAAACGGTCACAAAGCGCATCAAGAAGCTGTTCGTCCATTTTCTCAAACATCGGAACCTAGAACCAGTAGATACATGTTGAGGTTTAGACTTGAGAGTAATACTGAGAACATATGAGAAGTCAAAAGAAGAGAGATGGTTTTTTTATTACCCGCATGAGAAGGGCGAGACAAAGATGGCGTTTGATGTCACGTCTAAGATCTTTGGGAAGATTACTTAGAAGATTCTCTTCGTCAACACCTCGTGTCTCTTGCCATTTGTACTGCTCGTAACGCCGGATTCTTTTTCTCAAATTCTCAGGGAGCAAACGGTGAGACATCCATTGTTCTGCATCTCTTCTCTTTACTCTCATCTCTTCCAACCTTGTGGTCGTCGATTGCAGATATGTCTTCCATCATAAAAACAAACAAACAAAACTAAGCCACTGAATCAATAGCACTATGGCACATATAATATAATGAGACTAACCTGCATGTTCCCGATCAAGAACGAGAACAAAACCAACCCGGCAACAGAAATGAAGACTGCGAAGCAGATCTCCCAAACATATGTACTTGTTACAAGATTTTGACCGAGCGCACTGAATCAAAAACAAAAAATCAACAACTTTTTGTAGTTTCTTTCCTGCATGATAAACTGAGAACGTTTGCTGCTATATAGATATAATCTCAATACCTGAGGTTTTGGAGACCCCACCAGAAACAGTAAAATAACTTTTGTGGGAAATCTTGAGATTCCACTACACCAGACTGAAGAGCGTTAAGAAATATCCCAAAGTCGAAAAGTGTTGTGTTTGGTGGATCAATAGGACAAGCACCATTGAGGAAAGCATTGCTTCCTGTAAGTTTATGGTCACAGTACAACAACCTTGGATTGCAAAGCAACTTTTCCCTCTTGCAAGCTTGTATCCAACAAACTGTTTCGCGTTCAATGGAAAACAAATACCAGAAAGCTCCACACACCTGCACATTCACCAGTTTGGCCAAAAATATTATATAAATTAAGCAGTGATTTGTAAAACGGTTGGGATAGTTAAAAACATATTGAACTCACATGACTAGCAAGCATGTAAAGGAAGAGATTGAAAGCAGCTCCAGCCCAAGCTGTCTCAGTCAATATGCCAGAAGTTCTGGTCACTTCCTTGTAGAGCGGATAGATTCTT
>JAKUCM010004427.1:0-32306 GCA_023374145.1 Lepidium sativum | reverse complement strand
AGAGAGAGAGAGACGGCTCAACACCCATTACGTGGACATCTAAGAAGCAGAAAGGGGTAGCTCGTTCCTCCACCGAAGCCGAGTATAGAGCGGTCTCAGCCACTGCATCCGAGGTTTCCTGGATCAACTCTCTCCTCTCCGAGCTCGGTATAAAATCCTCTGCTACACCGGTTATTTACTGCGATAACGTTGGCGCTACCTACTTATGTGCAAACCCGATGTTTCACTCTCGAATGAAACACTTAGTGCTGGATTATCACTTCATCAGAGAGCTCATCCAAGCTGGTCTCCTTCGTGTGGTTCATGTTTCCTCCAAAGATCAGCTAGCTGATTCATTTACGAAACCACTACCAAGACCACGATATCTTCACATGAATGACAAGATTGGTTTAACTAAGATCACTCCATCTTGAGGGGACATGTAAAGTATGTAGATATAGAAAGGATAGATTTGTCTCTTTGCATTACAGAGTTAATATAGTTAAAGGCAATTAAAAGAAGAGGAAAACAAATTATCTAATTGGTAATCTAACTGGAATCTATAGTGCATATATTATGATTTTGACCATTATGGTCTAGATTGAGACACAATTCAATTAGTTAATCAAATGCTAGTTTTCATTAGACACATTTATTATTGATTAGCTTAAAATATTATGCTTTTTATACATAATGAACAAATATGAATATAAAAATTTGCAAATTGAAGATTCAGAAAATCTTACTTTAGGTTTTGCAGATATATATATATATATATATATAATTAATTTTTTTTGTTAACGACATAAATATATTGAACCAATACCAAGAACAACGTTCCTACAATCCGAAAAATCATAAAACAGATATCCGACTAAGTCTAGCAAGGGCATCTACTTTATATATATATATATATAGTATATATATATATATATAATTAGTTAGATTGATAAAACTTGATTTTTTTTTTGTGTCAATGACATATTATATTGGGTCACAACTGACCGACCCCAGTAGTCAAGTTCTTACATAATGTAGACATGGGGAGTCGATCTCTAATTGTACAAATGAGCTGTTTTAAGTCGATTTACCGTCGGCTACTATTCTAAAAGTAATTTGCGATAAAACTTGATTTATAATCTAAACTTTATGATGCATAGTTATATATTATTTTAAATTGAACTCTGGTAGAAAATACAATATATGTCGATAAAAATATTTTTGAGCAAATCCTATACTAGATAAAAATTTCCAAATATGATATTAATATTAACAAACACAAGAATAGTCTCAAAACTCTGTCTGCTTTGTGTCTCTTAAATATTATCTTTACATAACCATGACTTAGTGATTACTCAAGAGTCATTTTCAATATCCAAAATGCAATTATTTCACCACACTAACTATATTTGATTATGCATTCTACAATCTTAAAGTTTGCCAAGTAAGCAAATGAAAGCCATGTGGGGGTCACAATACACACATCAAATCGGAAGAAGAGTTCATTAAATTAAAGACAAAGATCTCACTCTGTGGCTTTATGTCTCCCATTCAGGTCTTTCTTTAGGACACATAACTGGCCCCTTCCATTACGATTGGTTAGGGACCATCAATTATCATTAACACTCATGCTTCGTTATCTTTCTTTTTCTCACTTTTGTTTTGGACTCTTCGATTTTGCTTGACGTTTAATGAACCTCGTTTGGAATTATGATTTAGTATTTGGAAGAAAATGTTGTGTTGTTTACGCCAATTAAGAGAAAAAAAACAACATTATCATTTTCTATAAAACTAGGATAACAAAGCTAATAACTAAAACCAGTGTCGTGCTTAGACAGAATGAAGCCTTAAGCGAATTTAAAATACGGTAACTTTTTTTATGTAGCAAAAAATAAGTACTAATAAATGTCTCTAAACATATATTATAGTGTTAACAAATATAGATTTGTGGTTTTATTTTATTATATATTAAAACTAAAAATATTACACGTTTAGAAGCTGTTATACTTATATAGGCTTTCATACACAAAACTCAATCATTTTATCAAACCAATGAAACCTAAAAAAAATCTTACTAAAAAATGTGGCTTTACAAAAATTTCAAAATATGACAATTCTGACCAAAACATGTACTAGAATAATTTTCAATTGTCAAAATTTCAGTCCCTCCAGTAACTGTTTGAATATCAGTTAGGTTTGTTATTCTTAAACAATATAAAAATATTAAAATATATGTTAATGTTGAAACTAGCAACACCAAAAATTTAGTGAAAATGATTTGAGATGTTCTTGCTTTGATTCTAACTAGTTCGTTTTTTCATGTCAGTTTTTAGTTTATATATTGTATGTTCTTTTCTGCGTCGTCTTCTCTCATACTCGAATTCACTAATTATTTCAAGAAACATGAGTTATATGCTTCATGATTCTATTTTAAATTTTCAGATTATATATTTTTCTCACGATTTTAAACTATCTGCATTCCTCAGCAAAACGAAGTCGTTTCTATTAGATTTTAGTCTTTTAGATGGATTCGGTTTTGGACCTTGAACTCGTTTAGATTTACCACTAACGATGTAGCAATTTTTTTCATTAATCTATTTTTTGAATGTGATATTTTTTTTATCAACTAGCCTACTGGGATTTTAAGTCACACTCCTACTGCTACTACTGCATAGGAGTTCGATCCTTCGTGCTTTGAATATTTGTAAAGTGACTACACCATTGAGCCATATGTCCTTGATTTTTTTGAATGCGACTTAGACTCGTACTAATATTAACAGTTAAATATAGATACATTTTTCTTATTCATTTTTAACAGGATTCAAGTTATTTCCTATGCGGAAAACATATTGAAATGTTATACACATTCTAAATACTGAAATGTACTAAAATAAAGTTAAATGATACCAAACAATTCTGACATTACAAATGTGAAATTTTCAACAAAACTAAAATTTTTATCTCAACTTGTAGTGAATTTTTATATTAAGGATTTGGATTTACTAGCTAATAATATAAAGTCGCCATATATATAATGCAAAGAATAAAAAAAAAAGTTTGAATCACGTGGGTATATATATTCATGATATAAGCCCATTCTAGATTTGGGCTCTCATTAGCGCATTAAGGATATTTTATTATGAAAAATGAAAGTGGCTAAAATTATTTAGAATTTTGATGATCACGTAGTACAAACCAAATTGAAATCGGTTAAATAATTAAACGATTCCTAAATTTAAGAACCGAAAAATTTGGAATCAAATTGGAACCAAACTAAGAATTAAATAGTTACTTGAAAGAACTAAAATATAATGATATGTGTAAAATATATAAAATTTAATAATCTAAATATCCAAATTTTTAATAATCATTTCTTAAATCTGTCGTTGAAAAAAAAAAATATATATCCAAATTTAATTTCTAAATCTAAATTTGTTAATCAATTAAATCAAAATTACTATAAAAAACTAAAGTATTGAATTGCTTATAAATAATTTAAGAAATGATTTGTTTTGGTTTTTCAAAAACATCTTAGTTTGTAGATGTTGAATATTCAACCAAAATAATTGGGGTTTTTTCACTCGATACTTCTCTTGGTTGTAAAATTATGGAAGTAAGTGAAGATGTACGTCATGATGAGTTTATAGGGATGGTGCATGAAGATTTTGATCCAAATCAATAAATCTATAACGTAAAACTGAGCTACATCTCAAATGACCTCATACAATCACTACTAAAAGATACACCTCCTGTATTATATACCAACAAGAGGAAACTGTGTGGGTATGTTGCAATAATTTTCAAAAGAAGTAATTTGTCTTTGAGTGAAAGATATCGACGCCATCTATTGTAGCTATGGAAGAATGTAGAAGCTTTGAACCTAAATGAGAGTCTTCCTTTGATTAATTTGAGTCTTCGTTTGGTAGACTAACTTCAAGGCATGGTAGAGTTAGGTCGACTATGAAACAAGAAGAGGAAGAAGAAAATAGAAATTTAGCTTTTAAGAAGAGAGATTCAAATTTTGATACTGATTATTTATAACTTGAAATGAGGTTACTAATTAGTTGTTGGTCAAATATATCCCACAAAAGACGATCTTGAGACAAGGTTGAAGATATATTCTTGAGACAAGGTCAAATCACCAATGTTGTTTGATCTCATTTCTTATCTTTTGAGCATTTTTATGTTATTGGATCTAGGGATCAAATCATCTTAGTTTGTAGATGTTGAATATTCAACCAAAATAATTGGGGTTTTTTTCACTCGATACTTCTCTTGGTTGTAAAATTATGGAAGTGAGTGAAGATGTACGTTATGATGAGTTTGTGCGGATGGTGCATGAAGATTTTGATCTAAATCAATAAATCTATAAGGTAAAACTGAGCTACATCTCAAATGAACTCATACAATCACTACTACAAGATACACCTCCTGTATTTTATACCAACAAGAGGAAACTGCGTGGGTATGTGCAATAATTTTCAAAAGAAGTAATTCGTCTTTGAGTGAAAGATATCGACACGATCTATTGTAGCTATGGAAGAATGTAGAAGCTTTGAGCCTAAATGAGAGTCTTCCTTTGATTAATCTGGGTCTTCGTTTGGTAGACTAACTTCAAGGCATGGTAGAGTTAGGTCGACTATGAAACAAGAAGAGGACGAAGAAAATAGAAATTTAGCTTTTAAGAAGAGAGATTCAAATTTTGATACTGATTATTTATAACTTGAAATGAGGTTACTAATTAGTTGTTGGTCAAATATATCCCACAAAAGACGATCTTGAGACAAGGTTGAAGATATATTCTTGAGACAAGGTCTAATCACCATTGTTGCTTGATCTCATTTCTTATCTTTTGAGCATTTTTATGTTATTGGATCTAGGGATCAAATCATCTTAGTTTGTAGCTGTTGAATATTCAACCAAAATAATTGGGGTTTTTTCACTGGATACTTCTCTTGGTTGTAAAATTATGGAAGTGAGTGAAGATGTACGTTATGATGAGTTTATGCGGATGGTGCATGAAGATTTTGATCTAAATCAATAAATCTATAAGGTAAAACTGAGCTACATCTCAAATGAACTCATACAATCACTACTACAAGATACACCTCCTGTATTTTATACCAACAAGAGGAAACTGCGTGGGTATGTGCAATAATTTTCAAAAGAAGTAATTCGTCTTTGAGTGAAAGATATCGACGCGATCTATTGTAGCTATGGAAGAATGTAGAAGCTTTGAGCCTAAATGAGAGTCTTCCTTTGATTAATCTGGGTCTTCGTTTGGTAGACAAACTTCAAGGCATGGTAGAGTTAGGTCGACTATGAAACAAGAAGAGGACGAAGAAAATAGAAATTTAGCTTTTAAGAAGAGAGATTCAAAATTTGATACTGAATATTTAGAACTTGAAATGAGGTTACTAATTAGTTGTTGGTCAAATATATCCCACAAAAGACGATCTTGAGACAAGGTTGAAGACATATTCTTGAGACAAGGTCAAATCACCTTTGTTGCTTGATATCATTTCTTATCTTTTGAGCTTTTTTTTTTATTGGATCTATCGATCAAATCATCTTAGTTTGTAAATGTTGAATATTCAACCAAAATAATTGGGGTTTTTTCACTCGATACTTCTCGTGGTTGTAAAATTATGGAAGTGAGTGAAGATGTACGTTATGATGAGTTTGTGCGGATGGTGCATGAAAATTTTGATCTAAATCAATAAATCTATAAGGTAAAACTGAGATACATCGCAAATGAACTCATACAATCACTACTACAAGATACACCTCCTGTATTATATACCAACGAGAGGAAACTGTGTGGGTATGTTGCAATAATTTTCAAAAGAAGTAATTTGTCTTTGAGTGAAAGATATCGACGCCATCTATTGTAGCTATGGAAGAATGTAGAAGCTTTGAGCCTAAATGAGAGTCTTCCTTTGATTAATCTGGGTCTTCGTTTGGTAGACTAACTTCAAGGCATGGTAGAGTTAGGTCGACTATGAAACAAGAAGAGGAAGAAGAAAATAGAAATTTAGCTTTTAAGAAGAGAGATTCAAAATTTGATACTGATTATTTATAACTTGAAATGAGGTTACTAATTAGTTGTTGGTCAAATATATCCCACAAAAGACGATCTTGAGACAAGGTTGAAGATATATTCTTGAGACAAGGTCAAATCACCAATGTTGTTTGATCTCATTTCTTATCTTTTGAGCATTTTTATGTTATTGGATCTAGGGATCAAATCATCTTAGTTTGTAGATGTTGAATATTCAACCAAAATAATTGGGGTTTTTTTCACTCGATACTTCTCTTGGTTGTAAAATTATGGAAGTGAGTGAAGATGTACGTTATGATGAGTTTGTGCGGATGGTGCATGAAGATTTTGATCTAAATCAATAAATCTATAAGGTAAAACTGAGCTACATCTCAAATGAACTCATACAATCACTACTACAAGATACACCTCCTGTATTTTATACCAACAAGAGGAAACTGCGTGGGTATGTGCAATAATTTTCAAAAGAAGTAATTCGTCTTTGAGTGAAAGATATCGACACGATCTATTGTAGCTATGGAAGAATGTAGAAGCTTTGAGCCTAAATGAGAGTCTTCCTTTGATTAATCTGGGTCTTCGTTTGGTAGACTAACTTCAAGGCATGGTAGAGTTAGGTCGACTATGAAACAAGAAGAGGACGAAGAAAATAGAAATTTAGCTTTTAAGAAGAGAGATTCAAATTTTGATACTGATTATTTATAACTTGAAATGAGGTTACTAATTAGTTGTTGGTCAAATATATCCCACAAAAGACGATCTTGAGACAAGGTTGAAGATATATTCTTGAGACAAGGTCTAATCACCATTGTTGCTTGATCTCATTTCTTATCTTTTGAGCATTTTTATGTTATTGGATCTAGGGATCAAATCATCTTAGTTTGTAGCTGTTGAATATTCAACCAAAATAATTGGGGTTTTTTCACTGGATACTTCTCTTGGTTGTAAAATTATGGAAGTGAGTGAAGATGTACGTTATGATGAGTTTATGCGGATGGTGCATGAAGATTTTGATCTAAATCAATAAATCTATAAGGTAAAACTGAGCTACATCTCAAATGAACTCATACAATCACTACTACAAGATACACCTCCTGTATTTTATACCAACAAGAGGAAACTGCGTGGGTATGTGCAATAATTTTCAAAAGAAGTAATTCGTCTTTGAGTGAAAGATATCGACGCGATCTATTGTAGCTATGGAAGAATGTAGAAGCTTTGAGCCTAAATGAGAGTCTTCCTTTGATTAATCTGGGTCTTCGTTTGGTAGACAAACTTCAAGGCATGGTAGAGTTAGGTCGACTATGAAACAAGAAGAGGACGAAGAAAATAGAAATTTAGCTTTTAAGAAGAGAGATTCAAAATTTGATACTGAATATTTAGAACTTGAAATGAGGTTACTAATTAGTTGTTGGTCAAATATATCCCACAAAAGACGATCTTGAGACAAGGTTGAAGACATATTCTTGAGACAAGGTCAAATCACCTTTGTTGCTTGATATCATTTCTTATCTTTTGAGCTTTTTTTTTTTATTGGATCTATCGATCAAATCATCTTAGTTTGTAAATGTTGAATATTCAACCAAAATAATTGGGGTTTTTTCACTCGATACTTCTCGTGGTTGTAAAATTATGGAAGTGAGTGAAGATGTACGTTATGATGAGTTTGTGCGGATGGTGCATGAAAATTTTGATCTAAATCAATAAATCTATAAGGTAAAACTGAGATACATCGCAAATGAACTCATACAATCACTACTACAAGATACACCTCCTGTATTATATACCAACGAGAGGAAACTGTGTGGGTATGTTGCAATAATTTTCAAAAGAAGTAATTTGTCTTTGAGTGAAAGATATCGACGCCATCTATTGTAGCTATGGAAGAATGTAGAAGCTTTGAGCCTAAATGAGAGTCTTCCTTTGATTAATCTGGGTCTTCGTTTGGTAGACTAACTTCAAGGCATGGTAGAGTTAGGTCGACTATGAAACAAGAAGAGGAAGAAGAAAATAGAAATTTAGCTTTTAAGAAGAGAGATTCAAAATTTGATACTGATTATTTATAACTTGAAATGAGGTTACTAATTAGTTGTTGGTCAAATATATCCCACAAAAGACGATCTTGAGACAAGGTTGAAGATATATTCTTGAGACAAGGTCAAATCACCAATGTTGCTTGATCTCATTTCTTATCTTTTGAGCATTTTTATGTTATTGGATCTAGGGATCAAATCATCTTAGTTTGTAGATGTTGAATATTCAACCAAAATAATTGGGGTTTTTTCACTCGATACTTCTCTTGGTTGTAAAATTATGGAAGTGAGTGAAGATGTACATTATGATGAGTTTGTGCGGATGGTGCATGAAGATTTTGATCTAAATCAATAAATCTATAAGGTAAAACTGAGCTACATCTCAAATGAACTCATACAATCACTACTACAAGATACACCTCCTGTATTTTATACCAACAAGAGGAAACTGCGTGGGTATGTGCAATAATTTTCAAAAGAAGTAATTCGTCTTTGAGTGAAAGATATCGACGCGATCTATTGTAGCTATGGAAGAATGTAGAAGCTTTGAGCCTAAATGAGAGTCTTCCTTTGATTAATCTGGGTCTTCGTTTGGTAGACTAACTTCAAGGCATGGTAGAGTTAGGTCGACTATGAAACAAGAAGAGGACGAAGAAAATAGAAATTTAGCTTTTAAGAAGAGAGATTAAAAATTTGATACTGAATATTTAGAACTTGAAATGAGGTTACTAATTAGTTGTTGGTCAAATATATCCCACAAAAGACGATCTTGAGACAAGGTTGAAGACATATTCTTGAGACAAGGTCAAATCACCTTTGTTGCTTGATATCATTTCTTATCTTTTGAGCTTTTTTTTTATTGGATCTATGGATCAAATCATCTTACTTTGTAAATGTTGAATATTCAACCAAAATAATTGGGGTTTTTTCCCTGGATACTTCTCTTGGTTGTAAAATTATGGAAGTGAGTGAAGATGTACGTTATGATGAGTTTGTGCGGATGGTGCATTAATATTTTGATCTAAATCAATAAATCTATAAGGTAAAACTTAGCTACATCTCAAATGAACTCATACAATCACTACTACAAGATACACCTCCTGTATTTTATACCAACAAGAGGAAACTGCGTGGGTATGTGCAATAATTTTCAAAAGAAGTAATTTTTCTATGAGTGAAAGATATCGACGCGATCTATTGTAGCTATGGAAGAATGTAGAAGCTTTGAGCCTAAATGAGAGTCTTCCTTTGATTAATCTGAGTCTTCGTTTGGTAGACTAACTTCAAGGCATGGTAGAGTTAGGTCGACTATGAAACAAGAAGAGGAAGAAGAAAATAGAAATTTAGCTTTTAAGAAGAGAGATTCAAAGTTTGATACTGAATATTTAGAACTAGAAATGAGGTTACTAATTAGTTGTTGGTCAAATATATCCCACAAAAGACGATCTTGAGACAAGGTTGAAGACATATTCTTGAGACAAGGTCAAATCACCTTTGTTGCCTGATATCATTTCTTATCTTTTGAGATTTTTTTGTTATTGGATCTATGGATCAAATCATCTTAGTTTGTAGATGTTGAATATTCAACCAAAATAATTGGGGTTTTTTCACTCGATACTTCTCGTGGTTGTAAAATTATGGAAGTGAGTGAAGATGTACGTTATGATGAGTTTGTGCGGATGGTGCATGAAACTTTTGATCTAAATCAATAAATCTATAAGGTAAAACTGAGATACATCGCAAATGAACTCATACAATCACTACTACAAGATACACCTCCTGTATTTTATACCAACAAGAGGAAACTGCGTGGGTATGTGCAATAATTTTCAAAAGAAGTAATTCGTCTTTGAGTGAAAGATATCGACGCGATCTATTGTAGCTATGGAAGAATGTAGAAGCTTTGAGCCTAAATGAGAGTCTTCCTTTGATTAATCTGGGTCTTCGTTTGGTAGACAAACTTCAAGGCATGGTAGAGTTAGGTCGACTATGAAACAAGAAGAGGACGAAGAAAATAGAAATTTAGCTTTTAAGAAGAGAGATTCAAAATTTGATACTGAATATTTAGAACTTGAAATGAGGTTACTAATTAGTTGTTGGTCAAATATATCCCACAAAAGACGATCTTGAGACAAGGTTGAAGACATATTCTTGAGACAAGGTCAAATCACCAATGTTGCTTGATCTCATTTCTTATCTTTTGAGCATTTTTATGTTATTGGATCTAGGGATCAAATCATCTTAGTTTGTAGATGTTGAATATTCAACCAAAATAATTGAGGTTTTTTCACTCGATACTTCTCTTGGTTGTAAAATTATGGAAGTGAGTGAAGATGTACATTATGATGAGTTTGTGCGGATGGTGCATGAAGATTTTGATCTAAATCAATAAATCTATAAGGTAAAACTGAGCTACATCTCAAATGAACTCATAAAATCACTACTACAAGATACACCTCCTGTATTTTCTACCAACAGGAGGAAACTGTGTGGGTATGTGCAATAATTTTCAAAAGAAGTAATTCGTCTTTGAGTGAAAGATATCGACGCGATCTATTGTAGCTATGGAAGAATGTAGAAGCTTTGAGCCTAAATGAGAGTCTTCCTTTGATTAATCTGGGTCTTCGTTTGGTAGACAAACTTCAAGGCATGGTAGAGTTAGGTCGACTATGAAACAAGAAGAGGACGAAGAAAATAGAAATTTAGCTTTTAAGAAGAGAGATTCAAAATTTGATACTGAATACTTAGAACTTGAAATGAGGTTACTAATTAGTTGTTGGTCAAATATATCCCACAAAAGACGATCTTGAGACAAGGTTGAAGACATATTCTTGAGACAAGGTCAAATCACCTTTGTTGCTTGATATCATTTCTTATCTTTCGAGCTTTTTTTTTGTTATTGGATCTATGGATCAAATCATCTTAATTTGTAGATGTTGAATATTCAACCAAAATAATTGGGGTTTTTTCACTGGATACTTCTCTTGGTTGTAAAATTATGGAAGTGAGTGAAGATGTACGTTATGATGAGTTTGTGCGGATGGTGCATGAAAATTTTGATCTAAATCAATAAATCTATAAGGTAAAACTGAGATACATCTCAAATAAACTCATACAATCACTACTACAAGATACACCTCCTGTATTTTATACCAACGAGAGGAACCTGCTGGGGTATGTGCAATAATTTTCAAAAGAAGTAATTCGTCTTTGAGTGAAAGATATCAACGCGATCTATTGTAGCTATGGAAGAATGTAGAAGCTTTGAGCCTAAATGAGAGTCTTTCTTTGATTAATCTAAGTCTTCGTTTGGTAGACAAACTTCAAGGCCTGGTAGAGTTAGGTCGACTATGAAACAAAAAGAGGAAGAAGAAAATAGAAACTTAGCTTTTAAGAAGAGAGATTCAAAATTTGATAATTAATATTTAGAACTAGAAATGAGGTTACTAATTAGTTGTTGGTCAAATATAACCCACAAAAGACGATCTTGAGACAAGGTTGAAGACATATTCTTGAGACAAGGTCAAATCACCTTTGTTGCTTGATATCATTTCTTATCTTTTGAGCTTTTTTTTTGTTATTGGATCTATGGATCAAATCATCTTAGTTTGTAGATGTTGAATATTCAACCAAAATATTGGGGTTTTTTCACTCGATACTTCTCTTGGTTGTAAAATTATGGAAGTGAGTGAAGATGTATGTTATGATGAGTTTGTGCGGATGGTGCATGAAAATTTTGATCTAAATCAATAAATCTATAAGGTAAAACTGAGATATATCTCAAATGAACTCATACAATCACTACTACAAGATACACCTCCTGTATTTTATACCAACGAGAGGAACCTGTGTGGGTATGTGCAATAATTTTCAAAAGAAGTAATTCGTCTTTGAGTGAAAGATATCAACGCGATCTATTGTAGCTATGGAAGAATGTAGAAGCTTTGAGCCTAAATGAGAGTCTTCCTTTGATTAATCTAAGTCTTCGTTTGGTAGACAAACTTCAAGGCCTGGTAGAGTTAGGTCGACTATGAAACAAAAAGAGGAAGAAGAAAATAGAAATTTAGCTTTTAAGAAGAGAGATTCAAAGTTTGATACTGAATATTTAGAACTAGAAATGAGGTTACTAATTAGTTGTTGGTCAAATATATCCCACAAAAGACGATCTTGAGACAAGGTTAAAGACATATTCTTGAGACAAGGTCAAATCACCTTTGTTGCTTGATATCATTCCTTATCTTTTGAGCTTTTTTTTTATGTTATTGGATCTATGGATCAAATCATCTTAGTTTGTAGATGTTGAATCTTCAACCAAAATAATTGGGGTTTTTTCACTCGATACTTCTCTTGGTTGTAAAATTATGGAAGTGAGTGAAGATGTACGTTATGATGAGTTTGTGCGGATGGTGCATGAAGATTTTGATCTCAATCAATAAATCTATAAGGTAAAACTTAGCTACATCTCAAATGAACTCATACAATCACTACTACAAGATACACCTCCTGTATTTTATACCAACAAGAGGAAACTGTGTGGGTATGTGCAATAATTTTCAAAAGAAGTAATTCGTCTTTGAGTGAAAGATATCGACGCGAACTATTGTAGCTATGGAAGAAAGTAGAAGCTTTGAGCCTAAATGAGAGTCTTCCTTTGATTAATCTAAGTCTTCGTTTGGTAGACAAACTTCAAGGCCTGGTAGAGTTAGGTCGACTATGAAACAAAAAGAGGAAAAAGAAAATAGAAATTTAGCTTTTAAGAAGAGAGATTCAAAGTTTGATACTGAATATTTAGAACTAGAAATGAGGTTACTAATTAGTTGTTGGTCAAATATATCCCACAAAAGACGATCTTGAGACAAGGTTAAAGACATATTCTTGAGACAAGGTCAAATCACCTTTGTTGCTTGATATCATTCCTTATCTTTTGAGCTTTTTTTTTATGTTATTGGATCTATGGATCAAATCATCTTAGTTTGTAGATGTTGAATCTTCAACCAAAATAATTGGGGTTTTTTCACTCCATACTTCTCTTGGTTGTAAAATTATGGAAGTGAGTGAAGATGTACGTTATGATGAGTTTGTGCGGATGGTGCATGAAGATTTTGATCTCAATCAATAAATCTATAAGGTAAAACTTAGCTACATCTCAAATGAACTCATACAATCACTACTACAAGATACACCTCCTGTATTTTATACCAACAAGAGGAAACTGTGTGGGTATGTGCAATAATTTTCAAAAGAAGTAATTCGTCTTTGAGTGAAAGATATCGACGCGATCTATTGTAGCTATGGAAGAAAGTAAAAGCTTTGAGCCTAAATGAGAGTCTTCCTTTGATTAATCTGAGTCTTCGTTTGGTAGACTAACTTCAAGGCATGGTAGAGTTAGGTCGACTATGAAACAAGAAGAGGAAGAAGAAAATAGAAATTTAGCTTTTAAGAAGAGAGATTCAAATTTTGATACTGAATATTTAGAACTTGAAATGAGGTTACTAATTAGTTGTTGGTCAAATATATCCCACAAAAGACGATCTTGAGACAAGGTTGAAGACATATTCTTGAGACAAGGTCAAATCACCTTTGTTGCTTGATATCATTTCTTATCTTTTGAGCTTTTTTTTTATTGGATCTATGGATCAAATCATCTTAGTTTGTAAATGTTGAATATTCAACCAAAATAATTGGGGTTTTTTCCATGGATACTTCTCTTGGTTGTAAAATTATGGAAGTGAGTGAAGATGTACGTTATGATGAGTTTGTGCGGATGGTGCATGAATATTTTGATCTAAATCAATAAATCTATAAGGTAAAACTTAGCTACATCTCAAATGAACTCATACAATCACTACTACAAGATACACCTCCTGTATTTTATACCAACAAGAGGAAATTGCGTGGGTATGTGCAATAATTTTCAAAAGAAGTAATTTTTCTTTGAGTGAAAGATATCGACGCGATCTATTGTAGCTATGGAAGAATGTAGAAGCTTTGAGCCTAAATGAGAGTCTTCCTTTGATTAATCTGGGTCTTTGTTTGGTAGACTAACTTCAAGGCATGGTAGAGTTAGGTCGACTATGAAACAAGAAGAGGAAGAAGAAAATAGAAATTTAGCTTTTAAGAAGAGAGATTCAAAGTTTGATACTGAATATTTAGAACTAGAAATGAGGTTACTAATTAGTTGTTGGTCAAATATATCCCACAAAAGACGATCTTGAGACAAGGTTGAAGACATATTCTTGAGACAAGGTCAAATCACCTTTGTTGCTTGATATCATTTCTTATCTTTTGAGATTTTTTTGTTATTGGATCTATGGATCAAATCATCTTAGTTTGTAGATGTTGAATATTCAACCAAAATAATTGGGGTTTTTTCACTGGATACTTCTCTTGGTTGTAAAATTATGGAAGTGAGTGAAGATGTACGTTATGATGAGTTTGTGCGGATGGTGCATGAAGATTTTGATCTAAATCAATAAATCTATAAGGTAAAACTGAGCTACATCTCAAATGAACTCATACAATCACTACTACAAGATACACCTCCTGTATTTTATACCAACAAGAGGAAACTGTGTGGGTATGTGCAATAATTTTCAAAAGAAGTAATTCGTCTTTGAGTGAAAGATATCGACGCGATCTATTGTAGCTATGGAAGAATGTAGAAGCTTTGAGCCTAAATGAGAGTCTTCCTTTGATTAATCTGGGTCTTCGTTTGGTAGACAAACTTCAAGGCATGGTAGAGTTAGGTCGACTATGAAACAAGAAGAGGACGAAGAAGATAGAAATTTAGCTTTTAAGAAGAGAGATTCAAAATTTGATACTGAATATTTAGAACTTGAAATGAGGTTACTAATTAGTTGTTGGTCAAATATATCCCACAAAAGACGATCTTGAGACAAGGTTGAAGACATATTCTTGAGACAAGGTCAAATCACCTTTGTTGCTTGATATCATTTCTTATCTTTCGAGCTTTTTTTTTGTTATTGGATCTATGGATCAAATCATCTTAATTTGTAGATGTTGAATATTCAACCAAAATAATTGGGGTTTTTTCACTGGATACTTCTCTTGGTTGTAAAATTATGGAAGTGAGTGAAGATGTACGTTATGATGAGTTTGTGCGGATGGTGCATGAAAATTTTGATCTAAATCAATAAATCTATAAGGTAAAACTGAGATACATCTCAAATGAACTCATACAATCACTACTACAAGATACACCTCCTGTATTTTATACCAACGAGAGGAACCTGCGTGGGTATGTGCAATAATTTTCAAAAGAAGTAATTCGTCTTTGAGTGAAAGATATCAACGCGATCTATTGTAGCTATGGAAGAATGTAGAAGCTTTGAGCCTAAATGAGAGTCTTCCTTTGATTAATCTAAGTCTTCGTTTGGTAGACAAACTTCAAGGCCTGGTAGAGTTAGGTCGACTATGAAACAAAAAGAGGAAGAAGAAAATAGAAACTTAGCTTTTAAGAAGAGAGATTGAAAATTTGATAATTAATATTTAGAACTAGAAATGAGGTTACTAATTAGTTGTTGGTCAAATATAACCCACAAAAGACGATCTTGAGACAAGGTTGAAGACATATTCTTGAGACAAGGTCAAATCACCTTTGTTGCTTGATATCATTTCTTATCTTTTGAGCTTTTTTTTTGTTATTGGATCTATGGATCAAATCATCTTAGTTTGTAGATGTTGAATATTCAACCAAAATAATTGGGGTTTTTTCACTCGATACTTCTCTTGGTTGTAAAATTATGGAAGTGAGTGAAGATGTACGTTATGATGAGTTTGTGCGGATGGTGCATGAAAATTTTGATCTAAATCAATAAATCTATAAGGTAAAACTGAGATACATCTCAAATGAACTCATACAATCACTACTACAAGATACACCTCCTGTATTTTATACCAACGAGAGGAACCTGTGTGGGTATGTGCAATAATTTTCAAAAGAAGTAATTCGTCTTTGAGTGAAAGATATCAACGCGATCTATTGTAGCTATGGAAGAATGTAGAAGCTTTGAGCCTAAATGAGAGTCTTCCTTTGATTAATCTAAGTCTTCGTTTGGTAGACAAACTTCAAGGCCTGGTAGAGTTAGGTCGACTATGAAACAAAAAGAGGAAGAAGAAAATAGAAATTTAGCTTTTAAGAAGAGAGATTCAAAGTTTGATACTGAATATTTAGAACTAGAAATGAGGTTACTAATTAGTTGTTGGTCAAATATATCCCACAAAAGACGATCTTGAGACAAGGTTAAAGACATATTCTTGACACAAGGTCAAATCACCTTTGTTGCTTGATATCATTCCTTATCTTTTGAGCTTTTTTTTTATGTTATTGGATCTATGGATCAAATCATCTTAGTTTGTAGATGTTGAATCTTCAACCAAAATAATTGGGGTTTTTTCACTGGATACTTCTCTTGGTTGTAAAATTATGGAAGTGAGTGAAGATGTACGTTATGATGAGTTTGTGCGGATGGTGCATGAAGATTTTGATCTCAATCAATAAATCTATAAGGTAAAACTTAGCTACATCTCAAATGAACTCATACAATCACTACTACAAGATACACCTCCTGTATTTTATACCAACAAGAGGAAACTGCGTGGGTATGTGCAATAATTTTCAAAAGAAGTAATTCGTCTTTGAGTGAAAGATATCGACGCGATCTATTGTAGCTATGGAAGAAAGTAAAAGCTTTGAGCCTAAATGAGAGTCTCCCTTTTATTAATCTAAGTCTTCGTTTTGTAGACAAACTTCAAGGCATGGTAGAGTTAGGTCGACTATGAAACAAGAAGAGGAAGAAGAAAATATAAATTTAGCTTTTATGAAAAGAGATTCAAATTTGATACTGAATATTTAGAACTTGAAATGAGGTTACTAATTAGTTGTTGGTCAATTATATCCCACAAAAGACAATCTTGAGACAAGGTTGAAGACATATTCTTGAGACAAGGTCAAATCACCTTTGTTGCTTGATATCATTTCTTATCTTTTGAGCTTTTTTTTTATTGGATATATGGATCAAATCATCTTAGTTTGTAGATGTTGAATATTCAACAAAAATAATTGGGGTTTTTTCACTGTATACTTCTCTTGGTTGTAAAATTATGAAAGTGAGTGAAGATGTAAGTTATGATGAGTTTGTGCGGATGGTGCATGAAGATTTTGATCTCAATCAATAAATCTATAAGGTAAAACTGAGCTACTTCTCAAAAGAACTCATACAATCACTACTACAAGATACAGCTCCTGTATTTGTTACCAACGAGAGGAAACTGCGTGGGTATGTGCAATAATTTTTATAAGAAGTAATTCGTCTTTGAGTGAAAGATATCGACGCAATGTATTGTAGCTATGGAAGAATGTAGAAGCTTTGAGCCTAAATGAGAGTCTTCCTTTGATTAATCTAAGTCTTCGTTTGGTAGACTAACTTCAAGGCATGGTAGAGTTAGGTCGACTATGAAACAAGAAGAGGAAGAAGAAAATAGAAATTTAGCTATTAAGAAGAGAGATTCAAAATTTGATACTGAATATTTAGAACTTGAAATGAGGTTACTAATTAGTTGTTGGTCAAATATATCCCACAAAAGACGATCTTGAGACAAGGTTAAAGACATATTCTTGAGACAAGGTCAAATCACCTTTGTTGCTTGATATCATTCCTTATCTTTTGAGCTTTTTTTTTATGTTATTGGATCTATGGATCAAATCATCTTAGTTTGTAGATGTTGAATGTTCAACCAAAATAATTGGGGTTTTTTCACTTGATACTTCTCTTGGTTGTAAAATTATGGAAGTGAGTGAAGATGTACGTTATGATGAGTTTGTGCGGATGGTGCATGAAGATTTTGATCTCAATCAATAAATCTATAAGGTAAAACTTAGCTACATCTCAAATGAACTCATACAATCACTACTACAAGATACACCTCCTGTATTTTATACCAACAAGAGGAAACTGCGTGGGTATGTGCAATAATTTTCAAAAGAAGTAATTCGTCTTTGAGTGAAAGATATCGACGCGATCTATTGTAGCTATGGAAGAAAGTAAAAGCTTTGAGCCTAAATGAGAGTCTTCCTTTTATTAATCTAAGTCTTCGTTTTGTAGACAAACTTCAAGGCATGGTAGAGTTAGGTCGACTATGAAACAAGAAGAGGAAGAAGAAAATATAAATTTAGCTTTTAAGAAAAGAGATTCAAATTTGATACTGAATATTTAGAACTTGAAATGAGGTTACTAATTAGTTGTTGGTCAATTATATCCCACAAAAGACAATCTTGAGACAAGGTTGAAGACATATTCTTGAGACAAGGTCAAATCACCTTTGTTGCTTGATATCATTTCTTATCTTTTGAGCTTTTTTTTTATTGGATATATGGATCAAATCATCTTAGTTTGTAGATGTTGAATATTCAACAAAAATAATTGGGGTTTTTTCACTGTATACTTCTCTTGGTTGTAAAATTATGAAAGTGAGTGAAGATGTAAGTTATGATGAGTTTGTGCGGATGGTGCATGAAGATTTTGATCTCAATCAATAAATCTATAAGGTAAAACTGAGCTACTTCTCAAAAGAACTCATACAATCACTACTACAAGATACAGCTCCTGTATTTGTTACCAACGAGAGGAAACTGCGTGGGTATGTGCAATAATTTTTATAAGAAGTAATTCGTCTTTGAGTGAAAGATATCGACGCAATGTATTGTAGCTATGGAAGAATGTAGAAGCTTTGAGCCTAAATGAGAGTCTTCCTTTGATTAATCTAAGTCTTCGTTTGGTAGACTAACTTCAAGGCATGGTAGAGTTAGGTCGACTATGAAACAAGAAGAGGAAGAAGAAAATAGAAATTTAGCTATTAAGAAGAGAGATTCAAAATTTGATACTGAAAATTTAGAACTTTAAATAAGGTTACTAATTAGTTGTTGGTCAATTATATCCCACAAAAGACGATCTTGAGACAAGGTTGAAGACATATTCTTGACACAAGGTCAAATCACCTTTGTTGCTTGATATCATTCCTTATCTTTTGAGCTTTTTTTTTATTGGATCTATGGATCAAATTATCTTAGTTTGTAGATGTTGAATATTCAACAAAAATAATTGGGGTTTTTTCACTGTATACTTCTCTTGGTTGTAAAATTATGAAAGTGAGTGAAGATGTAAGTTATGATGAGTTTGTGCGGATGGTGCATGAAGATTTTGATCTCAATCAATAAATCTATAAGGTAAAACTGAGCTACTTCTCAAAAGAACTCATACAATCACTACTACAAGATACAGCTCCTGTATTTGTTACCAACGAGAGGAAACTGCGTGGGTATGTGCAATAATTTTTATAAGAAGTAATTCGTCTTTGAGTGAAAGATATCGACGCAATGTATTGTAGCTATGGAAGAATGTAGAAGCTTTGAGCCTAAATGAGAGTCTTCCTTTGATTAATCTAAGTCTTCGTTTGGTAGACTAACTTCAAGGCATGGTAGAGTTAGGTCGACTATGAAACAAGAAGAGGAAGAAGAAAATAGAAATTTAGCTATTAAGAAGAGAGATTCAAAATTTGATACTGAAAATTTAGAACTTTAAATAAGGTTACTAATTAGTTGTTGGTCAATTATATCCCACAAAAGACGATCTTGAGACAAGGTTGAAGACATATTCTTGAGACAAGGTCAAATCACCTTTGTTGCTTGATATCATTTCTTATCTTTTGAGCTTTTTTTTTATTGGATCTATGGATCAAATCATCTTAGTTTGTAGATGTTGAATATTCAACAAAAATAATTGGGGTTTTTTCACTGTATACTTCTCTTGGTTGTAAAATTATGAAAGTGAGTGAAGATGTAAGTTATGATGAGTTTGTGCGGATGGTGCATGAAGATTTTGATCTAAATCAATAAATCTATAAGGTAAAATTGAGCTACATCTCAAATGAACTCATACAATCACTACTACAAGATACACCTCCTGTATTTGTTACCAACAAGAGGAAACTGCGTGGGTATGTGCAATAATTTTTAAAAGAAGTAATTCGTCTTTGAGTGAAAGATATCGACGTGATCTATTGTAGCTATGGAAGAAAGTAGAAGCTTTGAGCCTAAATGAGAGTCTTCCTTTGATTAATCTAAGTCTTCGTTTTGTAGACAAACTTCAAGGCATGGTAGAGTTAGGTCGACTATGAAACAAGAAGAGGAAGAAGAAAATAGAAATTTAGCTTTTAAGAAGAGAGATTCAAAATTTGATACTGAATATTTAGAACTTGAAATGAGGTTACTAATTAGTTGTTGGTCAATTATATCCCACAAAAGACGATCTTGAGACAAGGTTGAAGACATATTCTTGAGACAAGGTCAAATCACCTTTGTTGCTTGATATCATTTCTTATCTTTTGAGCTTTTTTTTTATTGGATCTATGGATCAAATCATCTTAGTTTGTAGATGTTGAATATTCAACCAAAATAATTGGGGTTTTTTCACTGGATACTTCTCTTGGTTATAAAATTATGGAAGTGAGTGAAGATGTACGTCATGATGAGTTTGTGCGGATGGTGCATGAAAATTTTGATCTAAATCAATAAATCTATAAGGTAAAACTGAGCTACATCTCAAATGAACTCATACAATCACTACTACAAGATACACCTCCTGTATTTTATACCAACAAGAGGAAACTGCGTGGGTATGTGCAATAATTTTCAAAAGAAGTAATTCGTCTTTGAGTGAAAGATATCGACGCGATCTATTGTAGCTATGGAAGAAAGTAGAAGCTTTGAGCCTAAATGAGAGTCTTCCTTTGATTAATCTAAGTCTTCGTTTTGTAGACAAACTTCAAGGCATGGTAAAGTTAGGTCGACTATGAAACAAGAAGAGGAAGAAGAAAATAGAAATTTAGCTTTTAAGAAAAGAGATTCAAAATTTGATACTGAATATTTAGAACTTGAAATGAGGTTACTAATTAGTTGTTGGTCAATTATATCCCACAAAAGACGATCTTGAGACAAGGTTGAAGACATATTCTTGAGACAAGGTCAAATCACCTTTGTTGCTTGATATCATTTCTTATCTTTTGAGCTTTTTTTTTATTGGATCTATGGATCAAATCATCTTAGTTTGTAGATGTTGAATATTCAACAAAAATAATTGGGGTTTTTTCACTGTATACTTCTCTTGGTTGTAAAATTATGAAAGTGAGTGAAGATGTAAGTTATGATGAGTTTGTGCGGATGGTGCATGAAGATTTTGATCTCAATCAATAAATCTATAAGGTAAAACTGAGCTACTTCTCAAAAGAACTCATACAATCACTACTACAAGATACAGCTCCTGTATTTGTTACCAACGAGAGGAAACTGCGTGGGTATGTGCAATAATTTTTATAAGAAGTAATTCGTCTTTGAGTGAAAGATATCGACGCCATCTATTGTAGCTATGGAAGAATGTAGAAGCTTTGAGCCTAAATGAGAGTCTTCCTTTGATTAATCTGGGTCTTCGTTTGGTAGACTAACTTCAAGGCATGGTAGAGTTAGGTCGACTATGAAACAAGAAGAGGAAGAAGAAAATAGAAATTTAGCTATTAAGAAAAGAGATTCAAAATTTGGTACTGAATATTTCGAACTTGAAATGAGGTTACTAATTAGTTCTTGGTCAATTATATCCCACAAAAGACGATCTTGAGACAAGGTTGAAGACACATTCTTGAGATAAGGTCAAATCACCTTTGTTGCTTGATATCATTTCTTATCTTTTGAGCTTTTTTTTTATTGGATCTATGGATCAAATTATCTTAGTTTGTAGATGTTGAATATTCAACCAAAATAATTGGAGTTTTTTCACTGGATACTTCTCTTGGTTGTAAAATTATGGAAGTGAGTGAAGATGTACGTTATGATGAGTTTGTGCGGATGGTGCATGAAAATTTTGATCTAAATCAATAAATCTATAAGGTAAAACTGAGATACATCTCAAATGAACTCATACAATCACTACTACAAGATACACCTCCTATATTTTATACAAACAAGAGGAAACTGCGTGCGTATGTGCAATAATTTTCAAAAGAAGTAATTCGTCTTTGAGTGAAAGATATCGACGCAATGTATTGAAGCTATGGAAGAATGTAGAAGCTTTGAGCCTAAATGAGATTCTTCCTTGGATTAAACTGAGTCTTCGTTTGGTAGACTAACTTCAAGGCATGGTAGAGTTAGGTCGACTATGAAACAAGAAGAGGAAGAAGAAAATAAAAATTTAGCTTTTAAGAAGAGAGATTCAAAATTATATACTGAATATTTAGAACTTGAAATGAGGTTACTAATTAGTTGTTGGTCAAATATATCCCACAAAAGACGATCTTGAGACAAGGTTAAAGACATATTCTTGAGACAAGGTCAAATCACCTTTGTTGCTTGATATCATTCCTTATCTTTTGAGCTTTTTTTTTATGTTATTGGATCTATGGATCAAATCATCTTAGTTTGTAGATGTTGAATGTTCAACCAAAATAATTGGGGTTTTTTCACTTGATACTTCTCTTGGTTGTAAAATTATGGAAGTGAGTGAAGATGTACGTTATGATGAGTTTGTGCGGATGGTGCATGAAGATTTTGATCTCAATCAATAAATCTATAAGGTAAAACTTAGCTACATCTCAAATGAACTCATACAATCACTACTACAAGATACACCTCCTGTATTTTATACCAACAAGAGGAAACTGCGTGGGTATGTGCAATAATTTTCAAAAGAAGTAATTCGTCTTTGAGTGAAAGATATCGACGTGATCTATTGTAGCTATGGAAGAAAGTAGAAGCTTTGAACTTAAATGAGAGTCTTCCTTTGATTAATCTAAGTCTTCGTTTTGTAGACAAACTTCAAGGCATGGTAGAGTTAGGTCGACTATGAAACAAGAAGAGGAAGAAGAAAATAGAAATTTATCTTTTAAGAAAAGAGATTCAAAATTTGATACTGAATATTTAGAACTTGAAATGAGGTTACTAATTAGTTGTTGGTCAATTATATCCCACAAAAGACGATCTTGAGACAAGGTTGAAGACACATTCTTGAGACAAGGTCAAATCACCTTTGTTGCTTGATATCATTTCTTATCTTTTGATCTTTTTTTTATTGGATCTATGGATCAAATCATCTTAGTTTGTAGATGTTGAATATTCAACCAAAATAATTGGGGTTTTTTCACTGTATACTTCTATTGGTTGGAAAATTATGAAAGTGAGTGAAGATGTAAGTTATGATGAGTTTGTGCGGATGGTGCACGAAGATTTTGATCTCAATTAATAAATCTATAAGGTAAAACTGAGCTACATCTCAAAAGAACTCATACAATCACTACTACAAGATACAGCTCCTGTATTTGTTATCAACGAGAGGAAACTGCGTGGGTATGTGCAATAATTTTTAAAAGAAGTAATTCGTCTTTGAGTGAAAGATATCGACGCAATGTATTGTAGCTATGGAATAATGTAGAAGCTTTAAGCCTAAATGAGAGTCTTCCTTTGATTAATCTAAGTCTTCGTTTGGTAGACTAACTTCAAGGCATGGTAGAGTTAGGTCGACTATGAAACAAGAAGAGGAAGAAGAAAATAGAAATTTAGCTTTTAAGAAGAGAGATTCAAAATTTGATACTGAATATTTAGAACTTGAAATGAGGTTACTAATTAGTTGTTGGTCAATTATATCCCACAAAAGACGATCTTGAGACAAGGTTGAAGACATATTCTTGAGACAAGGTCAAATCACCTTTGTTGCTTGATATCATTTCTTATCTTTTGATCTTTTTTTGTTATTGGATCTATGGATCAAATCATCTTAGTTTGTAGATGTTGAATATTCAACCAAAATAATTGGGGTTTTTTCACTGGATACTTCTCTTGGTTATAAAATTATGGAAGTGAGTGAAGATGTACGTCATGATGAGTTTGTGCGGATGGTGCATGAAAATTTTGATCTAAATCAATAAATCTATAAGGTAAAACTGAGCTACATCTCAAATGAACTCATACAATCACTACTACAAGATACACCTCCTGTATTTTATACAAACAAGAGGAAACTGCGTGGGTATATGCAATAATTTTCAAAAGAAGTAATTCGTCTTTGAGTGAAAGATATCGACGCGATCTATTGTAGCTATGGAAGAAAGTAGAAGCTTTGAGCCTAAATGAGAGTCTTCCTTTGATTAATCTAAGTCTTCGTTTTGTAGACAAACTTCAAGGCATGGTAGAGTTAGGTCGACTATGAAACAAGAAGAGGAAGAAGAAAATAGAAATTTAGCTTTTAAGAAAAGAGATTCAAAATTTGATACTGAATATTTAGAACTTGAAATGAGGTTACTAATTAGTTGTTGGTCAATTATATCCCACAAAAGACGATCTTGAGACAAGGTTGAAGACATATTCTTGAGACAAGGTCAAATCACCTTTGTTGCTTGATATCATTTCTTATCTTTTGAGCTTTTTTTTTATTGGATCTATGGATCAAATCATCTTAGTTTGTAGATGTTGAATATTCAACCAAAATAATTGGGGTTTTTTCACTGCATACTTCTCTTGGTTGTAAAATTATGAAAGTGAGTGAAGATGTACGTTATGATGAGTTTGTGCGGATGGTGCATGAAGATTTTGATCTCAATCAATAAATCTATAAGGTAAAACTGAGCTACATCTCAAAAGAACACATACAATCACTACTACAAGAGACAGCTCCTGTATTTGTTACCAACGAGAGCAAACTGCGTGGGTATGTGCAATAATTTTTAAAAGAAGTAATTCGTCTTTGAGTGAAAGATATTGAGGCAATGTATTGTAGCTATGGAATAATGTAGAAGCTTTGAGCCTAAATGAGAGTCTTCCTTTGATTAATCTAAGTCTTCGTTTGGTAGACTAACTTCAAGGCATGGTAGAGTTAGGTCCACTATGAAACAAGAAGAGGAAGAAGAAAATAGAAATTTAGCTTTTAAGAAGAGAGATTCAAAATTTGATACTGAATATTTAGAACTTGAAATGAGGTTACTAATTAGTTGTTGGTCAATTATATCCCACAAAAGACGATCTTGAGACAAGGTTGAAGACATATTCTTGAGACAAGGTCAAATCACCCTTGTTGCTTGATATCATTTCTTATCTTTTGATATTTTTTTGTTATTGGATCTATGGATCAAATCATCTTAGTTTGTAGATGTTGAATATTCAACCAAAATAATTGGGGTTTTTTCACTAGATACTTCTCTTGGTTATAAAATTATGGAAGTGAGTGAAGATGTACGTCATGATGAGTTTGTGCGGATGGTGTATGAAGATTTTGATCTCAATCAATAAATCTATAAGGTAAAACTTAGCTACATCTCAAATGAACTCATACAATCACTACTACAAGATACACCTCCTGTATTTTATACCAACAAGAGGAAACTGCGTGGGTATGTGCAATAATTTTCAAAAGAAGTAATTCGTCTTTGAGTGAAAGATATCGACGCGATCTATTGTAGCTATGGAAGAAAGTAGAAGCTTTGAGCCTAAATGAGAGTCTTCCTTTGATTAATCTAAGTCTTCGTTTTGTAGACAAACTTCAAGGCATGGTAGAGTTAGGTCGACTATGAAACAAGAAGAGGAAGAAGAAAATAGAAATTTATCTTTTAAGAAAAGAGATTCAAAATTTGATACTGAATATTTAGAACTTGAAATGAGGTTGCTAATTAGTTGTTGGTCAATTATCTCCCACAAAAGACGATCTTGAGACATGGTTGAAGACACATTCTTGAGACAAGGTCAAATCACCTTTGTTGCTTGATATCATTTCTTATCTTTTGAGCTTTTTTTTATTGGATCTATGGATCAAATCATCTTAGTTTGTAGATGTTGAATATTTAACCAAAATAATTGGGGTTTTTTCACTAGATACTTCTCTTGGTTATAAAATTATGGAAGTGAGTGAAGATGTACGTCATGATGAGTTTGTGCGGATGGTGCATGAAAATTTTGATCTAAATCAATAAATCTATAAGGTAAAACTGAGCTACATCTCAAATGAACTCATACAATCACTACTACAAGATACACCTCTTGTATTTTATACCAACAAGAGGAAACTGCGTGGGTATGTGCAATAATTTTCAAAAGAAGTAATTCGTCTTTGAGTGAAAGATATCGACGCGATCTATTGTAGCTATGGAAGAAAGTAGAAGCTTTGAGCCTAAATGAGAGTCTTCCTTTGATTAATCTAAGTCTTCGTTTTGTAGACAAACTTCAAGGCATGGTAGAGTTAGGTCGACTATGAAACAAGAAGAGGAAGAAGAAAATAGAAATTTATCTTTTAAGAAAAGAGATTCAAAATTTGATACTGAATATTTAGAACTTGAAATGAGGTTGCTAATTAGTTGTTGGTCAATTATCTCCCACAAAAGACGATCTTGAGACATGGTTGAAGACACATTCTTGAGGCAAGGTCAAATCACCTTTGTTGCTTGATATCATTTCTTATCTTTTGAGCTTTTTTTTATTGGATCTATGGATCAAATCATCTTAGTTTGTAGATGTTGAATATTTAACCAAAATAATTGGGGTTTTTTCACTAGATACTTCTCTTGGTTATAAAATTATGGAAGTGAGTGAAGATGTACGTCATGATGAGTTTGTGCGGATGGTGCATGAAAATTTTGATCTAAATCAATAAATCTATAAGGTAAAACTGAGCTACATCTCAAATGAACTCATACAATCACTACTACAAGATACACCTCTTGTATTTTATACCAACAAGAGGAAACTGCGTGGGTATGTGCAATAATTTTCAAAAGAAGTAATTCGTCTTTGAGTGAAAGATATCGACGCGATCTATTGTAGCTATGGAAGAAAGTAGAAGCTTTGAGCCTAAATGAGTGTCTTCCTTTGATTAATCTAAGTCTTCGTTTTGTAGACAAACTTCAAGGCATGGTAGAGTTAGGTCGACTATGAAACAAGAAGAGGAAGAAGAAAATAGAAATTTAGCTTTTAAGAAAAGAGATTCAAAATTTGATACTGAATATTTAGAACTTGAAATGAGGTTACTAATTAGTTGTTGGTCAATTATATCCCACAAAAGACGATCTTGAGACAAGGTTGAAGACATATTCTTGAGACAAGGTCAAATCACCTTTGTTGCTTGATATCATTCCTTATCTTTTGAGCTTTTTTTTTATGTTATTGGATCTATGGATCAACTCATCTTAGTTTGTAGATGTTGAATCTTCAACCAAAATAATTGGGGTTTTTTCACTCCATACTTCTCTTGGTTGTAAAATTATGGAAGTGAGTGAAGATGTACGTTATGATGAGTTTGTGCGGATGGTGCATGAAAATTTTGATCTCAATCAATAAATCTATAAGGTAAAACTTAGCTACATCTCAAATGAACTCATACAATCACTACTACAAGATACACCTCCTGTATTTTATACCAACAAGAGGAAACTGCGTGGGTATGTGCAATAATTTTCAAAAGAAGTTATTCGTCTTTGAGTGAATGATATCGACGTGATCTATTGTAGCTATGGAAGAAAGTAGAAGCTTTGAGCCTAAATGAGAGTCTTCCTTTGATTAATCTAAGTCTTCGTTTTGTAGACAAACTTCAAGGCATGGTAGAGTTAGGTCGACTATGAAACAAGAAGAGGAAGAAGAAAATAGAAATTTATCTTTTAAGAAAAGAGATTCAAAATTTGATACTGAATATTTAGAACTTGAAATGAGGTTACTAATTAGTTGTTGGTCAATTATATCCCACAAAAGACGATCTTGAGACAAGGTTGAAGACATATTCTTGAGACAAGGTCAAATCACCTTTGTTGCTTGATATCATTTCTTATCTTTTGAGCTTTTTTTTTATTGGATCTATGGATCAAATCATCTTAGTTTGTAGATGTTGAATATTCAACCAAAATAATTGGGGTTTTTTCACTGTATACTTCTCTTGGTTGTAAAATTATGAAAGTGAGTGAAGATGTAAGTTATGATGAGTTTGTGCGGATGGTGCATGAAGATTTTGATCTCAATCAATAAATCTATAAGGTAAAACTGAGCTACATCTCAAAAGAACACATACAATCACTACTACAAGATACAGCTCCTGTATTTGTTACCAACGAGAGCAAACTGCGTGGGTATGTGCAATAATTTTTAAAAGAAGTAATTCGTCTTTTAGTGAAAGATATCGACGCAATGTATTGTAGCTATGGAATAATGTAGAAGCTTTGAGCCTAAATGAGAGTCTTCCTTTGATTAATCTAAGTCTTCGTTTGGTAGACTAACTTCAAGGCATGGTAGAGTTAGGTCGACTATGAAACAAGAAGAGGAAGAAGAAAATAGAAATTTAGCTTTTAAGAAGAGAGATTCAAATTTTGACACTGAATATTAAGAACTTGAAATGAGGTTACTAATTAGTTTTTGGTCAATTATATCCCACAAAAGACGATCTTGAGACAAGGTTGAAGACATATTCTTGAGACAAGGTCAAATCACCTTTGTTGCTTGATATCATTTCTTATCTTTTGATCTTTTTTTGTTATTGGATCTATGGATCAAATCATCTTAGTTTGTAGATGTTGAATATTCAACCAAAATAATTGGGGTTTTTTCACTGGATACTTCTCTTGGTTATAAAATTATGGAAGTGAGTGAAGATGTACGTCATGATGAGTTTGTGCGGATGGTGCATGAAAATTTTGATCTAAATCAATAAATCTATAAGGTAAAACTGAGCTACATCTCAAATGAACTCATACAATCACTACTACAAGATACACCTCCTGTATTTTATACCAACAAGAGGAAACTGCGTGGGTATGTGCAATAATTTTCAAAAGAAGTAATTCGTCTTTGAGTGAAAGATATCGACGCTATCTATTGTAGCTATGGAAGAAAGTAGAAGCTTTGAGCCTAAATGAGAGTCTTCCTTTGATTAATCTAAGTCTTCGTTTTGTAGACAAACTTCAAGGCATGGTAGAGTTAGGTCGACTATGAAACAAGAAGAGGAAGAAGAAAATAGAAATTTAGCTTTTAAGAAAAGAGATTCAAAATTTGATACTGAATATTTAGAACTTGAAATGAGGTTACTAATTAGTTGTTGGTCAATTATATCCCACAAAAGACGATCTTGAGACAAGGTTGAAGACATATTCTTGAGACAAGGTCAAATCACCTTTGTTGCTTGATATCATTTCTTATCTTTTGAGCTTTTTTTTTATTGGATCTATGGATCAAATCATCTTAGTTTGTAGATGTTGAATATTCAACCAAAATAATTGGGGTTTTTTCACTGCATACTTCTCTTGGTTGTAAAATTATGAAAGTGAGTGAAGATGTACGTTATGATGAGTTTGTGCGGATGGTGCATGAAGATTTTGATCTCAATCAATAAATCTATAAGGTAAAACTGAGCTACATCTCAAAAGAACACATACAATCACTACTACAAGATACAGCTCCTGTATTTGTTACCAACGAGAGCAAACTGCGTGGGTATGTGCAATAATTTTTAAAAGAAGTAATTCGTCTTTTAGTGAAAGATATCGACGCAATGTATTGTAGCTATGGAATAATGTAGAAGCTTTGAGCCTAAATGAGAGTCTTCCTTTGATTAATCTAAGTCTTCGTTTGGTAGACTAACTTCAAGGCATGGTAGAGTTAGGTCGACTATGAAACAAGAAGAGGAAGAAGAAAATAGAAATTTAGCTTTTAAGAAGAGAGATTCAAATTTTGATACTGAATATTAAGAACTTGAAATGAGGTTACTAATTAGTTGTTGGTCAATTATATCCCACAAAAGACGATCTTGAGACAAGGTTGAAGACATATTCTTGAGACAAGGTCAAATCACCTTTGTTGCTTGATATCATTTCTTATCTTTTGATCTTTTTTTGTTATTGGATCTATGGATCAAATCATCTTAGTTTGTAGATGTTGAATATTCAACCAAACTAATTGGGGTTTTTTCACTGGATACTTCTCTTGGTTATAAAATTATGGAAGTGAGTGAAGATGTACGTCATGATGAGTTTGTGCGGATGGTGCATGAAAATTTTGATCTAAATCAATAAATCTATAAGGTAAAACTGAGCTACATCTCAAATGAACTCATACAATCACTACTACAAGATACACCTCCTGTATTTTATACCAACAAGAGGAAACTGCGTGGGTATGTGCAATAATTTTCAAAAGAAGTAATTCGTCTTTGAGTGAAAGATATCGACGCGATCTATTGTAGCTATGGAAGAAAGTAGAAGCTTTGAGCCTAAATGAGAGTCTTCCTTTGATTAATCTAAGTCTTCGTTTTCTAGACAAACTTCAAGGCATGGTAGAGTTAGGTCGACTATGAAACAAGAAGAGGAAGAAGAAAATAGAAATTTAGCTTTTAAGAAAAGAGATTCAAAATTTGATACTGAATATTTAGAACTTGAAATGAGGTTACTAATTAGTTGTTGGTCAATTATATCCCACAAAAGACGATCTTGAGACAAGGTTGAAGACATATTCTTGAGACAAGGTCAAATCACCTTTGTTGCTTGATATCATTTCTTATCTTTTGAGCTTTTTTTTTATTGGATCTATGGATCAAATCATCTTAGTTTGTAGATGTTGAATATTCAACCAAAATAATTGGGGTTTTTTCACTGTATACTTCTCTTGGTTGTAAAATTATGAAAGTGAGTGAAGATGTAAGTTATGATGAGTTTGTGCGGATGGTGCATGAAGATTTTGATCTCAATCAATAAATCTATAAGGTAAAACTGAGCTACATCTCAAAAGAACACATACAATCACTACTACAAGATACAGCTCCTGTATTTGTTACCAACGAGAGCAAACTGCGTGGGTATGTGCAATAATTTTTAAAAGAAGTAATTCGTCTTTTAGTGAAAGATATCGACGCAATGTATTGTAGCTATGGAATAATGTAGAAGCTTTGAGCCTAAATGAGAGTCTTCCTTTGATTAATCTAAGTCTTCGTTTGGTAGACTAACTTCAAGGCATGGTAGAGTTAGGTCGACTATGAAACAAGAAGAGGAAGAAGAAAATAGAAATTTAGCTTTTAAGAAGAGAGATTCAAATTTTGACACTGAATATTAAGAACTTGAAATGAGGTTACTAATTAGTTGTTGGTCAATTATATCCCACAAAAGACGATCTTGAGACAAGGTTGAAGACATATTCTTGAGACAAGGTCAAATCACCTTTGTTGCTTGATATCATTTCTTATCTTTTGATCTTTTTTTGTTATTGGATCTATGGATCAAATCATCTTAGTTTGTAGATGTTGAATATTCAACCAAAATAATTGGGGTTTTTTCACTGGATACTTCTCTTGGTTATAAAATTATGGAAGTGAGTGAAGATGTACGTCATGATGAGTTTGTGCGGATGGTGCATGAAAATTTTGATCTAAATCAATAAATCTATAAGGTAAAACTGAGCTACATCTCAAATGAACTCATACAATCACTACTACAAGATACACCTCCTGTATTTTATACCAACAAGAGGAAACTGCGTGGGTATGTGCAATAATTTTCAAAAGAAGTAATTCGTCTTTGAGTGAAAGATATCGACGCGATCTATTGTAGCTATGGAAGAAAGTAGAAGCTTTGAGCCTAAATGAGAGTCTTCCTTTGATTAATCTAAGTCTTCGTTTTGTAGACAAACTTCAAGGCATGGTAGAGTTAGGTCGACTATGAAACAAGAAGAGGAAGAAGAAAATAGAAATTTAGCTTTTAAGAAAAGAGATTCAAAATTTGATACTGAATATTTAGAACTTGAAATGAGGTTACTAATTAGTTGTTGGTCAATTATATCCCACAAAAGACGATCTTGAGACAAGGTTGAAGACATATTCTTGAGACAAGGTCAAATCACCTTTGTTGCTTGATATCATTTCTTATCTTTTGAGCTTTTTTTTTATTGGATCTATGGATCAAATCATCTTAGTTTGTAGATGTTGAATATTCAACCAAAATAATTGGGGTTTTTTCACTGCATACTTCTCTTGGTTGTAAAATTATGAAAGTGAGTGAAGATGTACGTTATGATGAGTTTGTGCGGATGGTGCATGAAGATTTTGATCTCAATCAATAAATCTATAAGGTAAAACTGAGCTACATCTCAAAAGAACACATACAATCACTACTACAAGATACAGCTCCTGTATTTGTTACCAACGAGAGCAAACTGCGTGGGTATG
>JAKUCM010004426.1:20000-22500 GCA_023374145.1 Lepidium sativum | reverse complement strand
AAATTTAAAATCGTTTTATAGGATTCTTTCTTATTTCGTTTATGTCTTAGGGTTAAAATCAAAAAATATTGGTTGTTTTCGCGATGTTTCCTTACGTTTTCGATAAAACCCTCTCGTAAAAGTATTTTAACAATGCTTTCGGTGATGTTAGTCGATCTTATCCGAACCGTTCCTTTTCTATTCATGTCAGCATTTCGTATAGAGGTTATTATATCAGCAATAGTGTCTTTCCCCATGATAAGTTAAAATTCCTTATTGTTCTATAATTTTAATATAATCAACATGTTCTTTTTCTTTTATTTATGACGAATTATATATTAATATATCAATGAAATTATTAATATTTTATTATTAAGGGTATATGCGTGATACACAATCTATTAATTAATTTTAATTTAATCCTATTAGGTCTTATAATACCTCAGGAGCTAATGAAACTATTTTAGTAAAGTTTAATTGTCTCAATTCCCGTGGGATCGCCCCAAAAACTCGAGTTCCTTTTGGATTTCCTTCTTGATCAATGACAACTGCGGCATTGTCATCATATCGTATTATCGTCCCATTGTTACGTTTGAGTTCTTTACAAGTACGTACAATTACAGCTCTGATCACTTCTGATCTTTCTAGAGGAGTGTTTGGTATTGCTTCCTTGATTACAGCAACAATAACGTCACCAATATGAGCATATCGGCGATTACTAGCTCCTATTATTCGAATACACATCAATTCTCGAGCCCCGCTGTTGTCTGCTACATTCAAATAGGTTTGTGGTTGAATCATATCATTTTTTTGTATCTCTTCTTTTAATGCAAAGGACGAAGTAAAAAAATATTGTTTGTCAAAAAAAGAAAACCGATAATCTTTTTATCCTTAAATGGTATTTAGCTTTTTCATTCTATATTCCTATTCAGAAATAATGAATTGGGTTTTTATAGGCATTTTTGATGCCGCTATTGAAATAGCTTTTCTCGCTATATTTTCGGGTACACCACCCATTTCATAAAGGATTTTACCTGGTTTAACCACAGCTACCCAATACTCAGGGGATCCTTTCCCAGAACCCATACGCGTTTCCGCGGGTCTTACTGTAACTGGTTTGTCTGGAAATATACGTACCCAAATTTTTCCACCACGTCGTACATTTCGTGACATTGCTCGTCGCCCCGCTTCTATTTGTCTAGATGTGATCCAAGCGGGTTCAAGTGTTTGAAGAGCATATCTGCCAAAACAAATACGATTCCCACGAGAAGATATTCCTTTTAGTCTTCCTCGATGTTGTTTACGAAATCTGGTTCTTTTTGGGTTATAGTTGATGGGTTTTTTCTAAATTAGAAATTCCATCTCTACTACAGAACTGAACGTGAGAGTTTCTTCTCATCCAGCTCCTCGCGAATAAAAGCTTGTATTAAGATATAGATGTAGTTAATGAGTAATTCTATTAATCATGGTATTTTTTGAAATTTCATCCGATTTCTTCTAAATTTGTGTATGTCTTTTTCTAAATGTAATCCAAGATGAATTCTATTTATTTAAAAATAACGTAATATCATCACATCATCTCGAATGTCGTTTTTGTTATAGTTAGAATATTCTAACAAATCCTTATTTTCTTTTATCTTTTTAATTTTTTTTTTTGTATTTTATTACTTTTATTTTATTTGAAAAAAAAAAATTTTTTCGCCGGCGAATATTAACTCTTTCAATATCTATTTAAGTTTGATGTTTATCCCACGAGGTCTCAGAATAAAAATCAGAATAGATAATAAAGTTTCTGGTTTATTCCGCCATCCTGTCCAATGAATTACTAAGATTTGTTTTTGAGTAGAATCCTCTATATTCATGGGTTCCGTCGTTCCCATCGCTTCTTGATTAATCATTAGGCCCGAATTCTACAATGGAGCTCTTATATGAAATTTTGAATTTCATTTTTTAATTTGTTTTTGAGTCAATTTTCTCAGTTTTTATTGGCTCAAGGCTCTTAATTTTTTGTTTTTCGAACAGATTTATCTAATTATTATGAATGAATCTGTATTGATGCTTTATTACATTGCTTTTCTTACAGTGACCTCATAGACTTTCCAAATTGGAATCATATATCATTAATATTCAATTTTTCTCTCTTTCTTTCATCCTTCCATTTATCCGCATACTTTTCGATTACCTTTCATAACTTATAATCATATTTTTTTATTCTTTTTTTTTTGTAAAAAAATTTCAGTTGCTACAATGATATGATGCGTCTATCATATCTTGACTGATTTTTTTGGATCCAGATAATGCGAAGCAATGAGTTGCTTAGGTTATTTAGTAATGCTATAGTTATTAGTTGCTCTTATAGGTAAGTTGTTTTTTATTTTTTTGTTTATCTTAATCTAATCGAATCCTAAACCAACGAGTCACACACTAAGCATAGCAATTATATCAAAGGAGTTTTGATGGAAATTTTTATTCAACCTTATAGAATTGCTGAGTTTATTCTTAAACATAAAAAAGAAGACTG
>JAKUCM010004426.1:10000-15000 GCA_023374145.1 Lepidium sativum | reverse complement strand
TTGATCAATCAAAGAGAGATTCAACAACTAAAAGAAAGATCGATTCTTTGGGATCCTTCCTTTATTCAAACGGAAGGAAGAGAGATAGAATCAGACCGATTCCCTAAATACCTTTCTGGATATTCCTCAATGCCCCGGCTATTCACGGAACGTGAGAAGCGAATGAATAATCATCTGCTTCCGGAAGAAAGCGAAGAATTTCTTGGGAATTCTACAAGAGCCATTCGTTCTTTTTTCTCTGACAGATGGTCAGAACTTCATCTGGGTTCGAATCCTACTGAGAGGTCCACTAGGGATCAGAAATTGTTGAAGAAAGAACAAGATGTTTCTTTTGTCCCTTCCAGGCGATCGGAAAATAAAGAAATAGTTAATATATTCAAGATAATTACGTATTTACAAAATACCGTCTCAATTCATCCTATTTCATCAGATCTGGGATGTGATATGGTTCCGAAGGATGAACTGGATATGGACAGTTCCAATAAGATTTCATTCTTGAACAAAAATCCATTTTTTGATTTATTTCATCTATTCCATGAACGGAAGAGGGGGGGATACACGTTACGCCACGATTTTGAGTCAGAAGAGAGATTTCAAGAAATGGCAGATCTATTCACTCTATCAATAACCGAGCCGGATCTGGTGTATCATAAGGGATTTGCCTTTTCTATTGATTCCTACGGATTGGATCAAAGACATTTCTTGAAGGAGGTTTTCAACTCCAGGGATGAATCGAAAAAGAAATCTTTATTGGTTCTACCTCCTATTTTTTATGAAGAAAATGAATCTTTTTATCGAAGGATCAGAAAAAATTGGGTCCGGATCTCCTGCGGGAATTATTTGGAAGATCCAAAAAGAGTGGTATTTGCTAGCAACAACATAATGGAGGCAGTCAATCAATATAGATTGATCCGAAATCTGATTCAAATCCAATTCCAATATAGACCCTATGGGTACATAAGAAATGTATTGAATCGATTCTTTTTAATGAAGAGACCTGATCGCAACTTCGAATATGGAATTCAAAGGGATCTAATAGGAAATGATACTCTGAATCATAGAACTATAATGAAAGATACGATCAACCAACATTTATCGAATTTGAAAAAGAGTCAGAAGAAATGGTTCGATCCTCTTATTTTTCTTTCTCGAACCGAGAGATCCATAAATCGGGATCCTAATGCATATAGATACAAATGGTCCAATGGGAGCAAGAATTTCCAGGAGCATTTGGAACATTTCGTTTCTGAGCGGAAGAGCCGTTTTCAAGTAGTGTTCGATCGATTATGTATTAATCAATATTCGATTGATTGGTCTGAGGTTATTGATAAAAAAGATTTGTCTAAGTCACTTCGTTTCTTTTTGTCCAAGTTACTTCGTTTCTTTTTGTCCAAGTTACTTCTTTTTTTGTCCAAGTTACTTCTCTTTTTGTCTAACTCACTTCCTTTTTTCTTTGTGAGTTTCGAGAATATCCCCATTCATAGGTCTGAGATCCACATCTATGAATTGAAAGGTCCGAACGATCAACTCTGCAATCAGTTGTTAGAATCAATAGGTCTTCAAATCGTTCATTTGAAAAAATTGAAACCCTTTTTATTGGATGATCATAATACTTCTCAAAAATCGAAATTCTTGATCAATGGAGGAACAATATCACCATTTTTGTTCAATAAGATACCAAAGTGGATGATTGACTCATTCCATACTAGAAAGAATCGCAGGAAATCTTTTGATAACACGGATTCCTATTTCTCAATCGTATCCCACGATCAAGATAATTGGCTGAATCCCGTGAAACCATTTCAGAGAAGTTCATTGATATCTTCTTTTTCTAAAGCAAATCGACTTCGATTCTTGAATAATCCACATCACTTCTGCTTCTATTGTAACAAAAGATTCCCTTTTTATGTGGAAAAGGCCCGTCTCAATAATTCTGATTTTACGTATGGACAATTCCTCACTATCTTGTTCATTCACAACAAAATATTTTCTTCGTGCGGTGGTAAAAAAAAACATGAACATGCTTTTTTGGAGAGAGATACTATTTCACCTTCGTCAATCGAGTCACAGGTATCTAACATATTCATATCTAACGATTTTCCACAAAGTGGTGACGAAAGGTATAACTTGTACAAATCTTTCCATTTTCCAATTCGATCCGATCCATTAGTTCGTAGAGCTATTTACTCGATTGCAGACATTTCTGGAACACCTCTAATAGAGGGACAAAGAGTCAATTTTGAAAGAACGTATTGTCAAACTCTTTCAGATATGAATCTATCCGATTCAGAAGAGAAGAGCTTGCATCAGTATCTCAATTTCAATTCAAACATGGGTTTGATTCACACTCCATGTTCTGAGAAATATTTACAGAGGAAAAAACGGAGTCTTTGCCTAAAAAAATGCGTTGACAAAGGGCAGATGGATAGAACCTTTCAACGAGATAGTGCTTTTTCAACTCTCTCAAAATGGAATCTATTCCAAACATATATGCCATGGTTCTTTACTTCGACAGGGTACAAATATCTAAATTTGATATTTTAAGATACTTTTTCAGACCTATTGCGGATACTAAGTAGCAGTCAAAAATTTGTATCCATTTTTCATGATATTATGCATGGATTAGATATATCATGGCGAATTCTTCAGAAAAAATTGTGTCTTCCACAAAGGAATCCGATAAGTGAGATTTCTAGTAAGTCTTTACATAATCTTCTTCTGTCCGAAGAAATGATTCATCGAAATAATGAGTCATCATTGATATCGACACATCTGAGATCGCCAAATGTTCGTGAGGTCCTCTATTCAATCCTTTTCCTTCTTCTTGTTGCTGGATATATCGTTCGTACACATCTTCTCTTTGTTTCCCGAGCCTATAGTGAGTTACAGACAGAGTTCGAAAAGATCAAATCTTTGATGATTCCATCATACATGATTGAGTTGCGAAAACTTCTGGATAGGTATCCTACATCTGAACTGAATTCTTTCTGGTTAAAGAATCTTTTTCTAGTTGCTCTGGAACAATTAGGAGATTGTCTAGAAGAAATACGGGGTTCTGGCGGCAACATGCTATGGGGTGGTGATCCCGCACGTTCTAAGAAGAAAGATTTGAAAATCAATTTCATCGATATCATCGATCTCATAAAGTATCATACCAAATCCCATCAATCGAATCACTTTTTTCGAGAAATACGAGACATCTAAGTCATACAAGTAAAGAGATCTATTCATTGATAAGAAAAAGAAAAAACGTGAGCGGCTGATTGGATTGATGATAAAATAGAATCCTGGGTCGCGAACAGTGATTCGATTGATGATAAAGAAAGAGAATTCTTGGTTCAGTTCTCCACCTTAAGGGCAGAAAAAAGGGATTGATCAAATTCTATTGAGTCTGACTCATAGTGATCATTTATCAAAGAATGACTCTGGTTATCAAATGATTGAACAACCGGGAACAATTTACTTACGATACTTAGTTGACATTCATAAAAAGTATCTAATGAATTATGAGTTCAATACATCCTGTTTAGCAGAAAGACGGATATTCCTTGCTCATTATCAGACAATCACTTATTCACAAACTTCGTGTGGGGCTAATAGTTTTCATTTCCCGTCTCATGGAAAACCCTTTTCGCTCCGCTTAGCCCTATCCCCCCTCTAGGAGTATTTTAGTGATAGGTTCTATAGGAACCCGGACGATCCTATTTGGTCAAATACCTAGCGACAAACTCCTATGTTCCTTTCATTACAGTATTTCTGAACAAGTTCCTGGATAACAAGCCGAAAGGTTTTTTTATTGATGATATCGATATTGATGATAGTGACGATATTGATGCTAGTAACGATATTGATCGTGAACTTGATACGGAGCTGGAGCTTCTAACTATGATGAATGCGCTAACTATGGATATGATGTCGGAAATAGACCCGATTTTATATCACCCTTCAATTCGAATTAGCAAAAGCAATGTCTCCTTGCATAATATGGATTCCAAACATTCATGATCTTGATGTGAATGAGTCGAATTACTTAGCCCTCGGTCTATTGGTGAACTCTCTCTCCAGGGATTGTGAAAGATGTTCCACTAGAAATATTCTTGTTATTGCTTCGACTCATATTCCCCAAAAAGTGGATCCCCGCTCTAATAGCCCCGAATAAATTAAATACATGCATTAAAATAAGAAGGCTTCTTATTCCACAACAACGAAAGCACTTTTTCACTCTTTCCTATACTAGGGGATTTCACTTGGAAAAGAAAATGTTCCATACTAATGGATTCGAGTCCATAAGCATGGGTTCCAGTGCACGAGATCTTGTAGCACTTACCAATGAGGCCCTAATCAATTAGTATTACACAGAAGAAATCAATTATAGACACTAATACAATTAGATCTGCTCTTCATAGACAAACTTGGGATTTGCGATCCCAGGTAAGATCGGTTCAGGATCATGGGATCCTTTTCTATCAGATAGGAAGGGCTGTTGCACAAAATGTACTTATAAGTAATTGCCCCCATAGATCCTATATCTATCTATATGAAGAAGAAATCATGTAACGAAGGGGATTCTTATTTGTACAAATGGTACTTCGAGCTTGGAACGAGCATGAAGAAATTCACGATACTTCTTTATCTTTTGAGTTGTTCTGCCGGATCGGTCGCTCAAGACCTTTGGTCTCTACCCCGGACCCGATGAAAAAAATAGGATCACTTCTTATGGATTCATTGAGAATGATTCGGATCTAGTTCATGGCCTATTAGAAGTGCAAGGCGCTTTGGTGGGATCCTCACGGACAGGAAAAGATTGCAGTCAGTTTGATAATGATCGAGTGACATTGCTTTTTCGCTCCGAACCAAGGGATCCCTTATATATGATGCAAGATGGATCTTGTTTCTACTCGTTGATCAGAGATTTCTCTATGAAAAATACGAATCGGAGTTTGAAGAAGGGGAAGGAGAAGGAGTCCTCGACCCGCAACAGATAGAGGAGGATTTATTCA
>JAKUCM010004425.1:0-30823 GCA_023374145.1 Lepidium sativum | reverse complement strand
GAATGATAATTATTAATATGTGAAGATTATTAGAAGCAAAGATGTGAATAATGAATCATAATTATGAATATGTGAAGATTATTAGAAAAATATAAGAATATTAATTAACAAATATTTAAAGAAAATGAAGTTTTGACATAAAATAATTACGAATGATGAATGATAATTATGAATAAGTGAAAATTATTAGAAGCAAAGATGTGAATAATGAATGATAATTATGAATATGTGAAGATTATTAGAAGCAAAGCTGTGAATAATGAATGATAATTATGAATATGTGAATTATAGTACAAATAAAGATAGTGTATGTATTTATAAGAAAAGTAATTTTGAGAATGGCCATCAAAAAAATCTTCTATAATTTATTGTATGTTTCCCATTCATTTTAAAATAGCAATGAATAAATTTATATACAGAAATTAGATTAGTTATTTTACTCTGAAACAATCAAAATTTAAATGAGATGGGGATTGACCAAAAAAATTGGAATGTTTTTAATTTCTACTTTTTTTGTTGACAACATTACATAATTTTGATCAATAATCTTAAATAAAATTAGTTAATGCTATATACCTTAAATTATAGAAATAAGATCTTAAAATTTAATTTTATTTGATCTTAACTTACGGAATTAGATTCTTAGTCAAACTTAAATTTTAATCTTAAATTACATAAAATAGATCTTAAAATTTATTTTTGAAATATTCAATATTTAATTTTAAATATTCAACGAAATCTTTAACATAACTAAATTATTTAAATATCATTTGTCAATCAAATACCAAATCAATCATGATTTAATTAGTAAATGCCCAAAAATCAGAAAAATATGACCAAAATACTCTCACAACATTATAAAATCCAATGTCATTCTATCTCATATTCTAAATTGGTTCAATGGCATTTCAAATTATTGCCATCATTTTATTATATAGAAGATAATAATATAATTTGCAATCTTCTACACAAAATAATAAATATTTTCTAATTATAATAGAATAGTTTTTATATTACCATATATATAATTATTTTCTTTCCCTATAAACTATTAAATATCAAAATTGATAATTTTGATTTAAAAATTAATAATATTAGCAAGTTTTCTGATTTAGAAAAAAATTGATATAAAACACTATATGTCATTATTTTATATTTTTAAATTTATTTTGAATTTATTTATTCTTTATTTTTATTTCCGTAATATTATTTCTTTTTCTTTCAAATTAAAACTAAAAAAAAAAATTGTTGTTGTTGAAGACGAGTAATTTAATGATAACAACAAAACAATTTAACAAGATAATAATAATTAAAAAATACAAGTCATTTGATCCTATGATAATATACTACAATATTACATATCAAACTGACGTAATTATCGTTTTCTAATTATTTTAATATTTAGTTAACTAAAGCTTCTATACAGTAAAAATATAACTTTGTATGAAAATAACATTATTATTTTGTAAAATGTTACATTAAATGCCATTAGAATTAAGTTATTTTAATAGAAAATCAATAAAGTTACTTTTGTCTAATTATGTGGAAGCATTATAAAATTATTATGAAGTAATGCGACTAGAAATCGACTCCTACCAATGATGTAAATTAATACTATATTGTATTAACCTTATTTAATTGATATAAATCAATATTAGATTGTATCACTTCTATTTAATTGATGTAAAGAGTATGAAAATAATATCCTTTTATATAAACTATGTTAAATCCCATATTATGGATAATTTGTGAATAAGTATCATTTATTTTTAAGAGAATGACTATAATAGTCCATTATCACATCCTAATTACCAAAATAGTCTTTTAGGACCTTTCACGAAGCAAAAATGTGTGGAAATGTCATAAATTTTCCTTTATTTTATCTTTATTACAAGAATGTCATTATAATTTATTTATTTTTTTTGAAAAAGAATTAGAAAAAAAATTGAATTTAAAAGCGCTTTTTTAAAAAACACTTTTTTAAAGCGATTAAGTTTTGTAGGTTTGTTGGTTCCTTGTAGGATTTTTTTAAAGGCATATTGGTTTGTCTGAATTATTTTTTTCAGATACGTGTAGTAAAAACGTATGACTTGAGTTCTTTCTAGCACTTTGTAACATTTCTAGTCTTAGATGTCTAAACTCAATAATTGAATTAAGAATTTGAAATACAAATCTACAATACATGCAAATTGAACCTACGAAACATGAGAATTAAACTTACAAAAATAAGTAATAACATGAATGAAGATGAAAAATGGTGTCAATGGTCGTTAACTAGCGTTGTTTATGTAAAAGAAAAAAGTATGTGTGTTTCAAAAAAATGTTGGGGTAAAACTTTCTATAAAACTTCTAAGTTTTTATACCATGAAAACCTGCAAAAGAAGCACGAAAAAAACTAGGATATACTAAAGTAAAACCTACAATCAGAAAAAACTAAAAAGTATGATAATAGGAGTACGACAAAATAGGAAAAAGTATAAGATGTAAAAGTAAACCTACAATTATAGAAGGATGTCTTACACATATAAACCTACAAAACAAATGTATTACGTATTAAAGATGGGATACCTACAACAAAGATCGTAGAAACAAAAAAATAACCTACAACAAAGACATTCAAAACTTACAACAAAAATCTTAGAAATGAAAAATACACCTACAACGTAAACCTTAGAAACCTAAAACAAAGAATCTTTAAACCTACAACAAACAAAAACAAAACTTAAATAACATGAGAACTAAGTCGAGAGAGAAGAAAAATCAATCCTACAAAACCTACAATGTCTGATAGATAAACCTACAGATTAAAGAGAAGAATATCTTGCAAACTTAATCCTACAACAAACAAAAAAACAAAACCTACAAAACAAAAAAATAAACCTACAACAAAGGAGAACACAAAAACCTACAAAATGAATATGTTCAGAGTTTCGTACGAGAAATATCAAATGAAGTTGAACATGTAAACTTAAATAAGCAGGAGAGTTTAACGAAAAACTAACAAAAAATAAACTAAACGCAGGAGAATTAAATTCAGAAAATTCAACTTGTAAACCTACATAACATGAGACAATTAAACCTACAGCAAAAAAAAATGAAAACGTACAACACTTGACAACAAAACCTACATCGTTTCAGAATTTTGTTTTAGGTTTTATGTCTAATGACGTGGAATTTTTCATTAATGATAGTTTCGTAATTTTTTTATATATATCAAAGAAAACAGGAATAAATAGCATTATAAATTCGATAAGATTAGAATTGTAATAAAAATATTATTGAACTATTGTAATAAATTAGGGGTGACAAAAAACTAATTTAGTAATTCACATTTTATTTATATGATGTATTATTAGTGATCTATATGCAATATTTCAGCAGTCAGTTTCCTTTGTCCCAAGAAAAGAAAAGAACATGGCGCTTAACACTCCAGTATAACACGAGACGAAATTAATCAGATGTGCAAACGACAAATTGGTCAACTTAACCGGAATCAAGAGATGAAGTCTACCTGAAAACCCTAGTAAATCTTCTTCTCTTCACTGTCAAGTGTATGGGGTTAATGACTAAACTGAGTCCCTACGTTCGAACGTTTCGTAAGAAAACAAACGAGATGTTTGCGATGTATATATATACGCAATAAGTGGTAGACGTTACGCTTAAGAGATGGCTAAATTGTTATATCTGAAAGAAATCTAGTTAAGGGATCGGATTATATCTCGTGAAAATAGTACAGTGAGACATAAGAAGAGTTTCTTGATGAGATTTACAGATAAAAGAGACAAAGAAACTCTTCAAATTGTTGGGTCAAAGAAGCATAAAGATAATTCGAAAAAGATTGAGCCCGTATCACTTCTTTGCTTCAAGCAAGATTATATAACTCGCTACCAGAGTTAAAGATAGATGAGAAGGAAACTAGTGGTACCATTCTTAACATCTTAAACCAAATCCATCGCATATATTTTGTTAAACAAACAAAGATGTGAGATCAATATTGGGGATAAAACACTTTTTTACATCAGTGAGAAGGGAAGTAATTGCTAAGATTGAAAGGCAAAGAGTAGAATTCTTCGCTCCTACTATCGGATTTAAACGATTTAAATCGTTTCCACCATATTGTTCCTCGATCTTTCTTGGTCGTTTTGTCCCTTGGAGGCAAAGTTATGTCTAGGAAGAAGGCCACCATCCCGGAAACGAATGCTTTAGATGAGAAAGGAACGTTTATCATATTGTTGAACTGCAAAACATAACAGAACAAGTTGAGCACCAGTTTATTTTGTTGATGTCGAAAAGAAGCTATTTATAGTGTTCTACCGATGTTGCGGATGTGCGAATTGGTCCATACTCATCGAAAGTTGTGTACTGGTAGAAGTATTGAGGTATTGATAATCCCATAAAAATGGAGAATCCAAGAATAAACTTAGTTCTGAAACTGTTTAGATTGCAGAACTGGAGTAGACTTAGCCCACCAGCACCTGCAAAGAAATGTGTTCATTGCGGTTGTACAAAGATAAATAATCATTTTTAATACCTTCAAGAATTGTACCCGCATATGAGAAGAAATAACAGTAAAGAGCTGCTACGATAGGAGCTGGAATCGAAGCAAAGATGGCCCCAAATTTACCTATAGTGGTTAATGAGAATTCAAGCTACTTGTGTTGCGTAACGGCATCAGAATTTATATTGCGGAAAATGAGCAATAATAAAACCAAGAGAAATACCAAGAATGGAGAAGAAGATCATGAAGCCAGCAGATACTTGAATTACCCTTCTACTACCAACTCGTGTTACAGCCAACAAACCAGCATTCTCCCTACAAGGATTCATCGAGAAAACGGTTTCAATATCTGACAAAGATTCTTGTTTTTAAAACAGAAAATTTGTCTGTGATGATCTTGTCAGAGTTTTAGAGATGAAATTAATCTTTACACAGACACTGATGTCGCATTTCCCGCTCCAAAGAATCCACATAGAAGAATTCCAAAGCCCTTAAAACAGAGAACCACATAAGAATAGAGAACATTTGAATCTTTTCAGTTTGATGGTCTGTTTTTTAATACCTGCCAGCCAATTCCACGGCTAAGTACAGAAGGTGGGATTGGCGTTGCACTTGCATATCTCGATACAGCCAATGTAAGTGCCTGTGGACTGTTCCATTGATCATAACACGACGGCATGAACATATATCTCAAGTTGTTTCTCATTGCTGTTGTAAAACAAGGCGAGAGAGATGTATAGTAATACCTCAACAAGAGAGGCGAAAGAAGCAGCCATCATAGCGAAAACTTCCCCTGCATTGAAGGTTGGAGTCCCCCATTGAAAGGGGTAAGGCACTCTAATCCTGAAACAACAAGCTTAACATTAAACAAACCCACTCTACATAACCAAAAGGAATACAAGTTTTTATCTATGTACCATGGAGCGGCACTAATGATGCCAGCTCGATCAGTTCTACAACTGATTTGGGTATGGATTCCTGTGTTACTATAAGCCCCAGAGATGGTGAGAATATGTGCATAAATCCAGATAATCACTATCGAAAATATTACAGCAAACCGGTGAAAGAAGATGAAATATCTTTCTACTTGCAGCAGATGAGGAATGTACTGCACACAAAAGCATGGTAAAAAAACAGCTTTTGTAACTATACAGAAAATGACTCTTTATGGGTTTGGAAAAGAGCATTAACCTGTGAAATTATGACAAGAAGTATGATCATAGGTAGTCCAATCTCAATGCAATTTGCTAACTGTAATGGGCAGAACACAAAACTCAGGAGTTTAAAGTAAGAACTATCCAAAAGAGAGATTCTAGAGTTCAAAAATGCATATACACCTACCAGAGGAAATCCTTTTTCATAGAGTCCAAATCCAGCAAACGCTACAAGAGGAATCGCAGATAAAGGACTCCAAAACCTAAACAAAAGAAGTATGAACTAACAATTTAGACCCAGAAACGCCAACATCAGAAAGCAGAGGAATCTCTGTTTTATATGTATGGATTTGTAACCTTGCTATATTGCGCCAAAGGCCGCTGAAACCAACAAGGATCTGAAGTAATGAGGCAATAATAAGAGCACCTTGGACTCCACACATTATCTTCTCAAATTTCTGCATTTCCTCATAAAGAAAAGAATAGAAAAAAGCCACCACACTGAATTCAATTAGTAACCAAACCTTCACAACAAGCTGCTGGTCTATGATTTCACCAACCTCCTGAGGATCAAGAATGTCATTGTACCGAGCAGCCAAAATGATTGAAGTTGTGGTGGGCACATAGGAGTATGAAGCTCCAATGACAGCAGGAAGACGAGTCCCAAAGAAGCTTTGTAATAACGTGTTGAGTCCAGACACAAAGAGTAATGTCTGAATCAACTTTACCTTATCTTCCTGCATTTGAGTCAAAAGACAACAAATTTACAGACCAGAGTCTTATATTATCGTAACGATTTATGATGCAGCAATTTTCTGCGAATGGCTTACGTTTACTCCACCAATCATTGAAACTAACAATGTTGGAATGAGAACCGTCGTTCCAAGCATCACCAAGTAGTGTTGAAACCCAAGAAGTATTGTCTCCGCTGATCCGAACAAAGAAAAAGGTTGATTGGACTAGTCGCTAACAAATCATCATGATGGTTATTGAAAAATTTAACAAAGCGTTTACGCCAAGGAGGAGGACTCGTGAGGCAATAAGTGACACTAGGAAGTTGATCCTTTACTGGATGAGGCTGAAGATCGTCCTGTTTCTGTGACGGCGTTGCATTTTCTCCGTCATGATTCGCCATACTGAGAGCTTTCTACTTCCGTTGGAAGCTTTTTGCGTGGATAAAAAATTAAAATGGTAGACTCAAGTTGAAACGCTTAGAAACCGAAGTGAAGGAAGAAGATGACGATGAAATGGTAAAGAAACAAAAGTTGGCAGAGCAAATGTGAGAAACGTTTTATGGAAAAGGAAAGAGTTCTGTAAGTTTACGTTACGACTATAAGAAGAAAGAATCTACTTGAGGAAACCATGACAAAACCAAATTAAATATTGCATTCAGTTTAAGGAAGAGCGTGAGACTAGTAGTTTAAGCTATCTAAGTAGTAATATATTACTTTATACTTAATAAAGTAATATAAAGTACTAGTCAACTATACATTATTATCATTTATGTTCGACTTTATTCTCTTTTAGGTCAAATAATCACAACTCTTTCGCCATGATACTGCTTAATTAAGGAGTTTAAATCTGCTGAACATACAACTTTATTATGTATAAAATTACATTCAAGTAAGAAACAAGTAAGAAGAAGAAAATGAAATATTAATAACTTTGAACCTCTAGTATCCTAAGTAAATATATATATTATAAAAGAATATTTAGAAAGTAAGAAATGAGTTGAGTCAGCACTCAGCAGGCATGACTTTGTATCTTGAGTTATCACTACAATAAGAGTAGAACATAAGCTTCCTCCGAGCCCAATCCATGGCTGTGATCTGATTCCTGGACAACGTGGCAAAATCCTGACCATCAACAGGGTCCAGACTCGAAATTGAGCCGCCCGACTTGGTACATGACCCGGACCCGGTAAAGGATCCATTGCCAACGGAGCAGCCACTTAACTCGACGTCAGCAATGGAAGCAACGAAGGGACCATACTTGTAGTTGACGGGGTATTTACCACCGTGTGTGGCCCACTCTGAACCGTCCCAAACGGTTACATATAGAGACATTGGTTTTGACGGATACGCGCTTGTGAAGGCTCCCCGGTTTGGAAACTGCCTAACCGGAATGTTGTCTACCAAAAATCTGTAAATCCAGGAATATTAACGTCTTGTCAACATGCAACATAGTAGCTGGACTTTATTAACTTGCATCTTCGACATATGATGATAAATGTTCATATTAATAAATAGTCAATTGTTATACGTCATTTCATACAATTATATGGGAAAAGACATTCTAGTTACCTTAGGATTCATGAACCTATTTATATAATGTACAACTACTTTTGGTTGGCCCATAACTTTTGTTAAGAACATAAGAAGAGTGTGACTTACACTATATGGTGAGAGTTCCAAATGAGGGTATAGTCGTGAAAGGATTGAGTTGGATCAAACCAGAAATAGAACTTCTCTTCTCTTCCTGTTTTCAAACTTCCATTTGCATACACATTTGTTTGGATCACCCAATCGTCTCTCCTACTTCTCCCCAACAATTCTATGTCTATCTCGTCATGGTTTTTCGGATACTTCTCTGCATTTGATAGCTGCATTTATATGTACACATTAGTATAACTTTTAAAAATACCTTTGATGATTCAAGACTTGTTCTTTCTTAACTACAATACTCTATATATGCATTATAAATTATATGCTTACTAGATGAGGAGATACTAAAGAGTAAAGATCATATATATAATACTTACATAGAAAGCAACCACAACACCAGAGGCAAATCCAGCAGGAAGCTTGAGTCTTGCACTGAAGAAACCATAGTGATACGTGTTCTTTGTCACTAACCCAGCTCCTACAAGTAAGCCAATATTATTTGTAAATATTCAGATTTTCCGTTTATAACATTAATTAGTAGTTCATCAAAAATGTGTTATCAGGAAAAAAACAGAGGAAAAAGAAAAAGAAAACAGAAGAGAACATTGAAGAGTGTTTTATTACCAGAGGATTTGTCGAGAGTGAGCTTTGCGAGGGAGCCATTTACAAGAATATTGTGGGCTCCGAATCGTCTGGAGAAGCCATTTCCAATGGCAATCTTACTGAATTGATCAGTGAGGCGAGTCACGTTTGGTGTAGTGAATTTCCTGCTGTGTGAAGAAACCAAAGACAATGAACAGAGACAAAACAGAAGTGCAGTTTCCCATAGAATCTTCATATTGTACTTCTTCAAAGACGCCATTTTTGTATGTATTTGTGTTTGATAGTTTTGATTATTGGTTAGTGTTTTGTACGTATATATAGATATGTAGGTTGGGACGGTGGGAGGGGTAAAATGGGTATTTCGGGATATGAGTTGTAGACAAGCTGGCTCTTACCTTTGCTCTGATCTTCATAACAGAAGAATCCACCATCATAGACTTTTTGTCTTTGTTCCTGAAGAGTGTTCTTAGATCAATGTCTTAATCTATTAAACTATTTAAGAAACAATTCATGTGATGGTGTTGTTTCCATTCAAGAGTCCTCAAGAGATTAGTTTGCATGTATATACTCTTACACATTAATATTGTGATGAGTCTTATTATGTTGATCATTGCATGTATTCAGAATTATCCTTAGTATAGGATCTAATGACCAAAAGAGAAAACATTGAATAAATGAATGCACAGCAGGACATGTCAGACTAATTAACTCAAATTTTCTTTCAGCTTAAAGACAGTTTGAGACATATGCATGTGACCAATTATGTTTCCTTCTTCATTGAATTACAATGCAGTTCTCTGTTATAAGACAGAGTTAGGTTCTTGCATGATTAGTTAAGTCTATTACATTAAACTTAAGAATCAATTATGTAGAAACCACTAATACTATTTCAAATTGTAGAAATATACATTTTTAGTTGGTTTACGGAATTTTTACTGTAGCAAATGACCAAATTACCTTTCCCATTTTTCTTTTTCTCTATGGATTTGAAATATTTGTATCTATGGAAAGAAGAGATCAATGGTTGGAGAAAAAGAAAATGAGAGCAATTCAGTGTTTTCGTATTGCCCAAAATGCTTATTTTTGTAACTACTTCTTGAAAAGGCTCAATTTCAAATATCAAACCCAAAAAAGGTTCATTTTCATAATAAAACCCTAACTTAACTATATATATATATTTATTAGTTTACACACCATGCTTTGACTTCTCCTTTCCTCTTTTGCCATTTTTTTTGGCTCTATCTCTCTCTTTTTCTGTATATAATTATTATTTCCAATTTGTATATCTTTTGTCTTTTTATTTATGTATTTATTTATTATTATTACTTTAATAGGAAACTGCATCAGAACATCTTAACACGCCGAACGTAATTTTGGAATCATTTGACAGACACTCTAAACGTTAGATGAAAAGTTTAAATAACATTATTTTTTAAAAAAACTTTGTCATATGTAAATCATATTTTAGCATAATAATTATATACAATGTTTAAGTTGAAAACATTAGTTAAAATATAACAGCCAATTTATTTTGGTGATAAAACTTGCAAATGTTAAAAGAATTATAATTTGTTTAATAAAGTGTAGAGAAAGAGGTGAAACGAAAAGACAAGAGAGATTGATGTAACACATAAACAAGTTGAGATACAAATTAATACAGCAACACTCAGGCTGGCAATTAACAGTTGGTTTATATTAAACCTTAACCAACCAATCAAATCTGAATCCTTATCATCTATTTATAATTGATGTTAACGTCTTAATATATTTGTTTGTTTCTTGATTTTTTTTTTATTATTATTATTATTATTATTATTATTATTATTATTATTATGTTTAATTTAAATTTGGTGGCCAACATCACGTATCCTCTCATCTCGATCATGTCACCCTAACTAACTAACTTCACAGCACACAATAATCTCCGTCATATATCAAAAGATTACGAGATCTTTATTATTGATAAAAATAATTACTCATATTTCCTACAAATTCGATGTTTGATTTGATCACCACATATGTATATGTAAAAGCAAAAAATTTAAGACTGATTGGTGATATTTCTATAGAATTTTGTGTGCGTGTATAATTGTTTTATAAAGATAATTTAACTGAACCAAGTTACTTAGGTTCAGTGGTAATTTTTGAGTGGGAGAATTGTGTAGTCGAATCGATTTGGTTACTTAACAATATTAAAAACATGAAATCGAATACAAAATCTCTTAGAAATAGTTTTTGGACCTAAAATCCTTTTGGGGATCCCTCGGTTATCAGGAAAAAAGAACATAAACGTTAATGATGGAACTTCAAAAATTTGTTGGAAGGTTTGTTAAGGGTGGTTCTTTGCTAGAGGGATGACTTATATTAGTGGGCTAGATAGATGAAATCGTTTGTTGGTTTGCCTTTGCCAAACAAAGATTACGTGGGCTTCTGGCCATTGAGGATGAGCCGAATGCGTCTGATGGGCCCAAGGAAAGGTTCAGCTTGGACGATTAGTATTTTATTCCTCAGTCTTAGAAACAGGTTAGTATAAGACTCTCATATAAGAGTAAGGATATGAATGAAAAAGAAAAGTTTTTATTTTTTCTTTTTGATTTTGATTTTTCGATTTTAGATTTTACTTTTAAGATTTTTTTATCAATAATATATTATATTGTCATAACACAAAAATGGAGAGTTACATCAATAACTATAAGCAGAGTCCTTAATCCGACGGGCGAGAGTATCTCCTTTATGATTGAGAGAGCGAGGGATTAGAGATAGAGATATAAATGCAAATAAAGAACTTAAAATCAAGAATTCTTTGTGGTAGGGAATGAACGTCGACCACTCCTCTGGTCTATTTATTATTTACATCACCGTCTCGTAATCTGTTGATATCTTCACCTCCGTAATATGAAAGGCCAAGAGGGACTCCATTTTCCAAAGAACAACTTCCATCTATGTATGCAAGGCAGATAGGCTTTGGTGAATCCCTCGAGCTCTCATATACTCTCCTTCCACTGAATCTGGAAAGCATAACTAACCCAATCCGGTACGCTGGTCAGTATTCTTCCAGAAAGCGTGCACAAAACACTTGTAACTTGTGAAACTGAGATTATATGTAGAAGGAAAAGTCAATAGAGACTTGTTTAGATCTCAATGAGCAAGGGTACTCTAAGGTCCTTAATTTCATGTCTAGCATCTGACCATTCTTTATGATATGTTGTAGCTTGAACTATTATATTACGAGGATCCATATCTTGGTTGGTAAAACAAAACTTATTTCTCGCTTTCCAAATATGCCAAATAATCTATGGGTAAATGTCGGTATTCATTCTTATTCGATATACGCCAAAAAAAAAATTAAGATTATACAAAATAGAATTCCCTGGAAAACAATCTGACACAGACAGAATGCAGGATATGACCCAGAATTGAAACGTTGGTGGGCATTCAAAAAGTATGTGATTTATTATCTCATGACCTGCACCACAACGGGTACATGTAATATCATCTATTACTCCTCTCTAGGCTAGGTTCTGATTCACTCTGTGCAATCTGATAAGGCTTGCCATATAAAATGTTCAATTTTGTTTGGAAAATTTAATTTCCAAATCTTGTTATGCAACGCTGCAAAATTTGGACCAAATTTCCCTGCATATAGCAGAGAGAATGCCTCGGTAATGTGATATCCAAATTTAACAGTATATCATCATGATTTAGTAAAGTGTCATCCCCAATAGTCAGATCTCTGCCGTCGTGGAATTGAAATATCCAATATTAGTTGTACATCTCTAGGTTCGAAATACTGATAGACTATGACTTTTTTCCATGATCCGGATCTATAATCAATGAATTGATCATAGTTAATTCCAGAAACAAATTTAGGCGCGAACTATATACATGTCTGTGAACCACATCCGGTATCCATGGATCTTGCCAGACCTTGATAGTTTTCCATTTCCAGTCTTTCTAATAGCCTCTTTCAATACTAGCGATCGAGCGGAGCATATACTTCGCCAACCATAAGAAGGAGAAACTATCATTGGTACCATTAAGAGGCACTGATCCTTATAATACCGTCCCTTCATCACCTTAGCAAATAGTGAATCCAGGAATTCAATCAGTCTCCTGAGTTGTTTAGCCAGAAGAGCAGAATTAAAACATTCCAAGTCTCTGAACCCTAACTATCCATCGACTTTGGTTTACATAACTTTCTCCATTGTTTCCAGTGTATACCTCTAGATGTTTCTGAAGAAGACCACAAAAAATTAGCAATAGCAGAATTTAATTGCATTATAACTGCCTTACGTAATCAATAGCATGACATAACATCGGTTGGTAAGACTGTAAGAACCAATCTTATTAAGACTTCCTTTCCTGCTTTGGATAGAAATTTAGAAGACCAATTAATTATCCTTTCTTAAAGTTTTCACCGCAAAAAAGAAAAAAACTCTTGTTTTGGCCCCTCCAATATTCTCCAGAGTGCCTAAATAGGATCCCACTCCTAAGAGTTCGATTTATCAAAATTACTCATTCGTAATAACATGTCCAAATTGGATAGATGATTTATCAAAATTAACTTGTTGACCAGAGATAGCCTCATACTCTTTGAGTATTTATAATATTTTTTGTGCTTCTTTCTTTGTAGCTTTGCAAAAGAACAAACTATCATCCGCAAATAAAAGATGAGAGACAGTTGGACTTGCACGTGCAATTGCTAAACCCGATGTGAGATTTTGTTGCTCTGCTTGTCTTAATTTGCCAATGAGGACTTTCATACAAAGAATAAATAGATATGGTGACAAAAGATCCCCTTGTCGTAAACCTCTATGTGGAATAATGCTTCCACCCGGTACTCCAATAGAATTACAGAATATTCAGCTTTAGTTATGCAGTACATGATACACTTTAAGCAGCTTGCACAAAGAACCCAACTATCGCAACAAAGCATCGATAAAATTCCATTTGACTCTATCATATGTTTTGCTCATATATGTCTTAATAGCCATAAACTGACCTTTCACAGCTTTATTAGTTCCTAAGGCATGAAACATCTTCTGAGCGATTAGAATATTATTTGAAATGAGTCTCACTGCCACAAATGCTGATTGAGTTTCATAAATGAGTTTTGGTAATACTCGTTTTAGTCACAAGCATAAAATGTTAGTAATTATTTTATAACCAATATTACAAAGGCTAATTGGTCTAAAATCCACCGTCTTAGATGGGCAAAAAATCTTTGGAATGAGAAAAATATTTGTCCTGTTTAATCCACGATCGAAAAATCCTTGCTTTAAAAAATTATTAACCAAGGAGATTAAATCCTCCTAAACAGTATCCCAGGAACTCGGGAAAAACAAAGCGGTCATTCCATCTGGTCCTGGGATTTTTCCCGGAGACATCATGAAAAGAGTTGTATTCACTTCCTTTTCATTGGCATTTTTCATTAGAATCTGGTTATCAATATCCTATATTTTAGTCTTTGTGTTTTCTAGTATAATAGAATCATTCTCATTACTAGAAAAAAGCTCGAAAAATAATACGAAGCTTCATTCAGGATTTCGTCATTTTTCGTAACCCAGTTCCCACTTTCAGTCATAAGGTCAATTATCCTATTACGTGCTCGTCATTGTCTTGTTTAGGCATGAAAGAAACTAGTGTTTTCATCGCCCTCCTTAAGCCATTGATTTCAAATTTTTGTTTCCAATAAACCTTCTTCTTCGGCATACGCCTCTTTGAGGTTTCCATTGGCTTCCAATATCGCATTTGTATAATTTCCACTTTTATAGTCTTGAACAATTCTCTGTAGATCCAATATTTCATGACGACCTGATGGAATATTCTTACTTCTCCATTGAGAAATTTCTCTTCTATTTATTCTCACTTTATGAGAAAATGAAATTTTTTCAGCGACAAGGAAAACCTTTCAAGGTATTTTCAATGATTTCCTTGAACTCCTCTTTACCAATCCATCGTTTGTCAATGAAGAATTGTTTTTTAGGTTTATAAGTCTGATTCATAAATCTTCCTAGAAGGTCGATGATCGGACCCTATCATTTCCAAATTTCTACTTCTTATCGTGGGAATAATTCATGCCAATCACTATTACCATATGTTTTATCAAGTACACAACATATTATCTCTTTGTTTCTAACACCTTGCCATGACCAGGAGTTCCCAAGCTTTGGGAAATCAATGAAGCCGCAATCTCTAAGCATTTGGTTAAACGACCTAAATGAATTAGCACCTCTCAAAGACCCACCCTGTTTTTCATGGTTATCCGATAATTCATTAAAGTCTCCAGTGATTAATAAAGGGCAGAGTCTGACAATACTCATTCTAGTTAGTCTTTCCCAAACATAACCCTTTTTATTTTGGATTGGTTCACCATATAAGAAAGTTATATTAGACTGAACACCTTGAAGGTCCAAAAAAACATCTATCATGTTTTTATCCTTGTAATTTATAATAACATTGTAATTATGCGAGTAAAATAAAGCCAACCCTCCAGTTGCACCTGATGGCTCAACCGTTGATAATAAATTAAAACCCAAATGCAATTGAAAATTTTCCATGGAAATAAAATTATTTTTAGTTTCTGAAAGAAATAAAAAATCAGATTTAAACTTATTCCAAATATCTCGTAGATAACTAATTGAAAGCTTATTTCCAATTCCTTGACAATTTCAACATAAAATCTGATAAATCATGAAAAATAAACTAGAACTTCATAGAGCATTTGTCTTGCTTCTTAGCATTCCCCTCTCTAGCCTTAGTGTCCTAGGTGTCTTGCGAGGAGACATTGATGTCACAGTCAACATCTTCTTAATGTTCACACCACTAAGAGGAATCGAGGATCGAGACAGAACCTTACTCAAATCGGGAGAAGGTTTTGTGATCCTTGCCTCTTGACACTTCTGTAATTTTGGAGCGATATCCTCATGTAATCTAGCCATCTCAGCCTCGTATAAGTTTGGACTGCAATGAACTGCAACTTCCAATGATATCTCGTCCAGAACCGAGTCCTCCAACCCCTCTGGAACAACTTCGTCTAACACCACATTATCATTATCGTATCCGAATGCATTACCATTGTATCAACCATGTCTGCATCCGAACTCACAACACTGACATCTTCAAATTTGTCGGCTGAACTAGATGCCACAGCCAGATCAACACTTGACACCTTGTCTGCTGCTGAAATCTTATCATCTTGAGCATCTAGTGATTCCTCTACTTCCTGAAATAAAGGTCTCCTCACCTTCTTGGAAGATAAAGTCTCCATAGTTGTATGATGACCAACCTTGTATTAAAAGTTTAGATTTTGGTTTTTGTTTTAGATTTTTGTTTTTGTTTATAAAATCCTAAAAACTTATTTTTGGTTTTTAGAAAAATTAACATTAAAAATTCAGAAACTAGATTTTGAAGTTTATAAAAAAAATCAAAAATCCAAAAATTTAAATGGTAGCCTCCAATCAAAAATTACTTTTAAATTTTGAAAAATGTGTTTTATCAAAATTATGATTAGCTAAAAAAATAGTTTTTGAAAACCAGAAATTGAAAACTTGTTCAGAAACTAACGCCATTCCAGACATGATATTTTGAATTGAAGACTTTCATATTAGTTTACAGAATCAAAATACTAATCTATTTAAAAACTTTCATATTAATTTGATTTGAGGTCTTCAAAACACTAACCTTTTTCGAAGACTTTCATATTAATTTACAGAATCAAAATTACAAAGATTATTATATTTCTTATATACTTATAAAACATTGACTTTTGGTAATTAACATATTATTTAATTAGGTGTTAATATCATTTCAAAGGTTATGTGGACCAACTATGTTTCTTTTTACCATTCATAAAAAAATTAAATGTAGTACCAAAGTTCAAATGCAATACAAATAATCTATGTAGTTTAGAAAAATAAGGAAAAGGCAGGACATGCACCTCTCTTGTCATGTACGTCCAGTCCTGTATTTTTCTATTTTTCTTTTTAATTATTTTATTGTGATCATATAACTACTATAACATTCATCTCTATTTCTTCATTTAGACAAGCCACTCAACTCATCACTTTCTTTCAGTTCCTACGAGAAGGTATGTTTTCATTCAATCTTGTTTTTCCTTTTTCTATCAACTTAATTATTTGTTATTCATTACAAGATTATTTATTACAAATATTGTAAAAATACATGATACTCATGAAAATAAACAAGGTGAACAAAAAAGGTTAGTGATACTTTAAAACAACATTTTCAAACACTTTACGATGTTTTATAATTTTTATGATAACAAAATATGATATTTTTTTTATAAAATATGATGTTATTTGTATGGAATATTCAAGTTTGGCTTATATCTATATATTTAGTTAAGATAAGAAAAATAAAATAAATGTATATATAGGGTCTATGTTATATATGATAATAAAAACGTTTGAATAACTATCAGTAGAATAATAAAATTATCAGATAATTTATTACAAATTATTTTCTCACATAAATTAGGAATTGTATATACATTTTAGTTTAATTGCTCTAAAAAAAAAGGAAAAATTTTTATAACTAAAATAGGTTAAGAAATATGGATAATGATTATTAGAGTATAATAATATAATAAGCTCATTTTCAAAATATATTATTTTGGTACTATATGTTATTACTACTAATGTGTGATAATTAATATCATATAAATTGGTAATGATATCATAAATAAAATGTGTTACGTAATATGAATAATAACTATTGACATATAATAATATGATTAGCGTATAATAAATATTGAAAAGAGAATTAAAAATTATTATCATATTTATTTTTATAAAATTATTATCATATTAAATATCATAATATAGATATAATTTAAGTTTATAAAAAAACATAAATATCATTTATGTTAATTATTCTCATACAAATTATTATGATGTAGAATTTTTTTTTGACAACTATAATATAAATGCAATTTAAATTATAAATATATATATAATTTCTTTCTCTGTTGATTCTATTATATATATCTCATACTCAAAATTTGTAAAGTATTTACAACAATTTGTAAATTTAGTTAACTAAATTTTTAATAAATTTTTCAATAGTTGTATAGAATTATAAAATTGTTTAAAAGATGATTAGTTTTATATTAGTTTAGTAACACTTTTTTTTGTTAATGTTTATGTAATTTTTATCTATTATCATTTATGTATTATGTATTATTTAAAAATTCTAATTTTTAAATCAATTTGATTTATCTTTAACCTCGTGTTTAAAATATTTTAAGGTATTTCATATATGTCAGTTGCGATGACAAGGTGTCCAAAATCTAAGTTATGAGGAGAGAATTGCGTTATAGAATTTTTAAAATGAACAATTTGAAGAGTTAACAATTCAACCATCATTGAATTACTAACATCGATATTTTGAAAGGGGGCCCAGTCCAAACTGATGGTTTTTAAAGGTGGGTAAATGTATAGCGTCGATTACAAGTAGATAATATTGTGTGTCTTCACTTCCTATGAATGTCACTTGATTGTTTCCGAAGATTATGTGATGAACTAGAAACAATATATGTCTTACAATCAACTTTGAATGTAAGTACTGAAGAAAGTGTAGCCCTGTTTCTACATATATGTGGACACAAACGAGATTCAGAGAAATGTTGAGTTGCAATTTGGGCAAACACAAGAGACAATGAATAGAAAATTTGTTGAAGTTCTTAGAGCGAGAGAAGAACTAAGCCGGATTCCTGAATGAAGGTTAATGAAGCAAAAATATTAGCCATATTTTAGTGGATTTGTTGGGATTATGGTGGAGTTCACCTATGTGTTAAAGCAAAGCCTGAAGTACAAGGAATGTATTGGAATCGACATAATGCAACATCATTTAATATAATGGCCATATGTGATCTGAACATGTTATTCATATATGTTTGGAATGTAGAATCCGGTTCATGTCACGATACAACAATTCAATAGCGCAAGACAATGATTCCAAATTTCTTTTTCCTCCAAAAGACATGTATTATCTAGTTGATTCAAGCTATCCAAATAAACAAGGGATTTTAGCACCATTTTGATCTTCACAAAACACGGTTGTCAAGTATCACATGTCATAGTTCAAAATTGGTCCTCCTCCTATAAACAAACAAGAACTGTTTAATCAATATCATGCATATTTACGCTCAATTATTGAGAGGACATTTGGCGTTTGGAAGAAGAAATGGAGGATTCTATGTGAAGTTCCTAGATATAATGTCCATGTTCAAAAAAGAGTGGCTACAATGGGACTACATAATTTTATTAGAATTTCAAACACATCAAATGAGGATTTTGCGGAGGTAATGAGACGTACAGAAAATGACAACAAAAAATTTTGGACTCAAGTAAACGCCATGGAAGCCATAGAAATAGGAGAAGAAGATCTTATGGCAAACATCAGAGAAATATTGCAAATTTTTTTATAGGTAAATCAAAGTACTCCATTTTAAATATATGTTCTACAATTATAAGGGAATCAATTTATGTATCATAATTTGTAAACTCTCCCTATTTCTAGGTATGCTTATTGATAATTTTGGTTGACAAAAAAAAAAAAATGATCTGCATATGATCTGCACAATCTCCATCTTTAGACTTGCATTCACCATTCAAAGTCTAAAATGGAAGAATCACAACTTCAGACTCGATGGAATAACTGACATTAATTAAGTACTGAAAAATGAAATATAGTTGATGGCCAATAACAAACATGTACATCTCAATCAAATTGATTGTGTATTTTAAAAATGGACTAAATGGTGATGAGACATTGATGGCTAAGTACTACAAAACTATGATGTTCCCCTGATAATTCCAAGTAAGTGGTCCCCTAATACAAGTGTTGTGATCGGAACTAAGTTCATAAAAATACATCTTTGGAAGTCCATCAAGCAATATTGAAGTCTGGGACTGTTGTTGGAACAAAAACCAAAGTTGATCGGACTATATCTTGGAAACCACCGTGAGGGAACTAGACTAAAATCAACACAGACAGGGCTTCAAAAGGTAATCCGGGTTTAGCTGAGCATGATGTATCTTAAGAAATAATGAAGGAGTTTGGTTGTGGGATTTCTCGATGATCATTGGTGTTTGTTCAGCAGTTTTAGCTGAACTTTGGTGAGTCTACTATGGTCTTTATGTAGCTTGGAAGATGAAGATTTTGTTGTTGGAGTTGGAAATGGACTCGCAGAGTGTTATAGGTTTTATTAGGAAAGAGATTTGGGATTTCCATCATCTTTCTTTCATGGTACATCTTTGCCACAAATTTGGAAAATGACTGGTCAATCCAAATCTCACATGTGCATCGAGAGACTAATAGTCTAGCGGATGAATTAGCAAATCGTGGACTATATTTATCTTTGGGTTTTCATATTTTTGATGTTGTTCCTTCTTGTATTGCTTTGCTGATTTATGAGGATGTCGAGATTGTCTCGTATTCACAATCTATTGTTTTGTAATATTGGACTTTAATATGAATAAATTGGGAGCTTGACCCCAAAAAAAAACAAATACAATACTATTATTATTTTTGGGTCATTACAATACTATTAGAACATCTCCATTGATGAGAAAACTATTAAATAACCTACCATTAAAATATTAATATTTTCAACATTTTTATTTTAAGTAACTTAAGCATAATTTTGACATTCATTGGTAAGAAACTCACATGAGTTTTTATAATATAATATTAATATTTTTATAATAATTTAATTTTTAAATTTATTTTAATTTTTCCAAATTATTAAATAAAGAAAATTAAGAAATCTATCCTTTTTAGAACTTAATCATTACAAATAGCCAAAGGTTTGTAAAATTATCTAAACTACCATATATCAAATTTCTTTCTCTGACACTTGTAACTTTTGCCCCTGCCCATTTTTGTCTTCCCTGTATGCACAACACCTTTTCTTATATGTTTACTTATTTTTCGCCAATTTTGTTCCTTTCCTCCATCTCGGCAATCGTTCATTCCCATCTCTCAATTTCTACCGTAAATTACCAGATCGTTATAGTTTTAAGATCTTTTCGTTTGATGGCACTATTTTGAGTTTGTTTGAATAATCCCAAACTGAATACACATCCATATTAAATCTGAATACACACCCATATGGGCAAATCATAATACAAATCTAGTGCCGTTGTTGACTTGGTTAAGTGATGGAATGGATGGAGGTGGCTCTTGCATTCGTCATGGACTAGTATAATCTGATTACAATGCATATATATGGACATTGTAAAAGTCATAATATAGACAACGATATTATTTAGCTGAAAGTTACTTCGACATATGTACACTATTACTTTTTTTGTGTGTATAGACATGGACCAATATGTACACATTACTATTTTTTTGCGTATCAAAATAACGACATGGAAAAATACAGTTACACAAATAGACATGGACACTATCTTTAGTTTATTCAACTAAACATGGACAAATTCCTAAGGAAGTAGATAGTGTATCAGATTGTGATATGGACGTAGACATGGACAAACATATGGCTTAGCTAGGGACATGAACATTTCTCATATTTAATTTGTATATGACCAATTATGTTTCATCAATGAGCATTACCATGCATGCACATTCATAGTGAATAAATGGACATGAGTAATAATTATGGACATTGCATATATGAATCGTAATATGGCTAGATGACATGGAAAAAATATATGATTTACTTAAGGACATGGACATAGACAAAGATTCAAATACAAGAGTAAAGAAATGGATAATTTGGTGGACCATATAATAACAATATTATGACATTCTTACGTTAATCATGTACATGATTAAATAAAGACATGCACTAATTATTTACAAATGAGTAAAACTGTTATACATGTACATAGGAATAAATTTTATTTGTTCGCATACATGTAACTGGTATTCTTTATTTTAATTTGATATTGACATTGAGGTAATTATTATTCAACTAGAAATATACATATTAAGATAAAGACATGTACTATTTTGTATACATGGACTAATGCGTAGTCATTCAGTTGACTAGTATCCAACTAAACATGGACAAAAACTTAAACAATAATGATGTTACTTGATGACATGGTGTTCTCTTCTTACTTGACATTTTCCTGCAACATTCAAACACAAACGCTATATTAGAATATTGCAATTCAAAAGTCAAAACACAAACTTTTTTGCAAAATATAACCCCAAATTTAGCATTACTTGTCCTTGTCTCCAAGATCAAACTCTAGCAAATGGACATATCCACTTCCAAACATTCAAAGGGACGTAACCACTTTCATACAACATATAGCAAAATTTCTTATCCAATTGTGCCCAATCTCAAAATAAAGTTTGCAAAATACTTCTTGTTAACCATTACAAAAGCAAAATCGACCGAAAATGCTAGCCCCAAACCTTTATAAACCCAACATCAAACAAGAAATCTCTTTCAAAGAAGACAAGCCCCAATTTTTTTTCCAAAATCGTCAATGTCTTTAAACTCAGAATCTAACCCTAGCAAATGGACATATAACCTATTCAGACCAAAGAAATCTATCCCTACACCATACCAACCCTTTCAAGTGGACATAACATATTCCAAGTCTTCAGAGAAGAATTTATCACAAAAGATTCACAAAAATAGGGCAATCGAAGGAAAAAATTCATCCGAGGAACAACCCCAAAACCCTTTTGCACCTCTACTTTGTGTCTTTCTCCGTCCGTAATCTACCTATATTTTTGAAATTTTACCTTGTTTTTTGAAACTTCTTCAACTTTGTTTCTTCTCTTCAATTTTTTTCTTATCTTCATCTGTGCTTCAAAAAATTTACTAGGTGAGATTTTGAAGATTTTACAGACTGTTATTGTTAAAATACTTTCTCTATCTGTGAATAAAAGGCAAATGACCGCCTATTTTGAGGGCTACATTGATCTTTTCTTCGAGAAAAGAAAACATGTGGGACAAAGTTTGAAAATAGGGCATTTTCAAAATTACTTAATAAAAGAGGATATTTTACATGATAATCTCATTAAATTACATATTCAATAATAATTTTCTAACTTGAAACATTTTTATCATATATCTCTCATATTAGATTTTACAAAATCATAAGTATTAAATTTAAAATGTCAAAAGTAATATTAAAAACAAAAAAATACTATAAATAAAATAGAGACTTGTATTTTCCTAAACACAACAACTAAAAACATAATTTTTAAATATTACATAGCACAAATTTGTAAGAAATAAAACATATGAAGTCTATATATAAGAAAATATTATAAATAATATAAAATTAAAAGATAATTAAAAAAATTCAAATCACAGATTTTTAATACTTAAAAAAACGTTTTTAATATTGATTGTTATTTTCACCTAAATATTTTGGTTTTATGTTATATTTTAACTAAAGATAATAATTTAATATTAATAAACATAATTTAAAGTTATGCATAAATTATTTTATAGACTCTTCATTAATAAAAAATTCAAAATTGTATTACATAAATGATTTATTTAACTTCATAAACTATTTTATTTGAGTTATATAAAAAGATATTCAACAAACGAGATAGAGACATGTATCTAATTTTAGAGTTTTTCACCAAAAATTTATGGTTTCTCGATCATCAACTCATTTGTCACTTAAATTAATATTTTAACCGTTAATGGAAGTACTCTTGTTACTCACTAATGCTTGTTTTTTATTTCTAAATGAGATTTGTTTTTTTAAGTCCATAAATGTAGAACAGTTGACTTTACGTCTGAATAATTTGTCTTGCATTTTCTAAAAATGGTCCATCATTAATAATTCAACTGGCCATTGACAATCCTACTCGTATAGTATAAAGTACCTGGACATATCCTTGTTTAGATCATCTCCGGTAACATATCTATAAGACTATATATAAGCTAAAGAAGTAATCATGATATGGATATGCTATAGCCTATATTGTATATAGATTATCGTCACAAATTCCAAAATCATATTGGAACAAAATCCATAGAACTAATGAGATAACGTGGTATTGGTTACCGTAAATATTTCAACTATCTAGACTAAATCATGAAAATAAATATAATTACACCAAATATATTAATAAAATAATCGAATACTAGAACGAGGGAATATCCTATCCTAGTCCAATTCACATGGGTCGTACAAAATGTCGGCAGACTCCATGCACGTACCTTCATAGCTACGTGGACGCTCACACACTCCACTACGAACCAACCTCTTCCTCACGTGGCATTCTGTCACTGGTCACGGTTTCCAATATACAACAACCAGTCATATACTGCCACATATCTCTAAAGCGGCAGAGCGATTAAAGAAGAACCTTAAGAACCGGGTTCTTATCATATTTATATTGTAATTAATGAAAACTTTTAAGTTAAAGAATCTCAAAAAGAGATCTTATTTTTACTGATTTCCAATGGTAGAAGAACCCCACAAGGAGTTTTAAAAAAAAATTATTTTTAATTAAAAATTTTATTATGTTTAAAATTATAAATATATATGATACAAATTTTCTAATTACTAGAAGAATGTGTAATAAACACATGAAAGACATAGTTACACATAAAAAGCAGTATGAAATAGTGTGACATTACCATGAGAATGAAAATTTGGTTTCGAGCAGCTTTTGATCTGAGGAACAACTTTCACTTTCTCACTTAGCTTCTCCTCCTCGAGAACATTGAGATCTAATGAAGATATTTTAGATGAAGAGGCAAGGAGTGAAGATACAAATTTTTCATTCGTCTTGGAAAGTTCCAAAGAGGCAACAACAGTTTCAGGTGTTGCCTTTATGGTTTTTGATAGTGAAGGGAAGAGTTTATGCCTCATATTTTCCAAACTGTAATCCCTTATGCACTTAATGTACCTTAAATCATATATTTCATAAACATATAGACATAGATGTAAATGTAAATGTTAAAAAGTAAGCAAGCTAGAACAAGAGCATAAGAGAAGACGCATCATGAAACCAACAATGTATAAAGACACAATATGACAACGTTTTGCTTAAGCCTCGATAAGTTCAAACACAGAATACTGGATTCGGAAGCTAAAACATCAATTGCTACCTGAACACAACGAGATGTACAACAATTCATTTGTCATACTTCTTCAGTATCTTAACCAATCCTGTAGAATCCAACAAAACCAATGTCAACATTTGTTTCACAAATAAAAGATCATATTGCGTCTAGCACGGCCAAAAGGTTCTCATTGTTTGAATTGTTAACTAGTAAATTCACAATACAGAATGTCACAGGACCTCGAGATTTAATTTCAACGAAGGAATAAATTCAAAACACAAAGTCTTAGTCTAACCATATGCATCAAACATTAGTCCTAAATAATTCAACTAGTGATATAAGGTTGTGATAGAATCTGGAATCACCTGCAGTAACCAATATACAAAAGAAACTTAGAAGCCTTTAGACGAGCCAAGACATTGTAGTAAACATAAAAGAAAATACAAAAGAGATCAAAAGAACTAACTGGAACAGAATTTGAAATTGGTGATCCTTCAACCAAATACAGAGTGTGGCCTTCTTCAACATCTAAGATTGACTTATGTTAAAGAAAATCTGTTTGAAGAGAAAAACCAAAACACATGAAGTATGAAACAAAGAGAAGATGCGATAATGTGATAAGCGTTGATCATCTTCCAACACTCGTCTGCGGAATAACAAAGATGTCGTCTTTCTGGAGAAATACCACAGTAGGTAATAATTTCTAGCCTCAATGATGATACAGTGATCTGCAAATCAAACAGAACGAAGTCTCTATAGCAGATCAAAAATGAAACCATTGGTTTAACGATTATTAAGAACAATCTTACAGTTTGCTCTACACTTAAGGTGTATGTTGTAGAATGCAACTTTTAATATGTATCGTAATTAAATTCATCAAATCCTCCATGTCTCTCGTTTCTTTGTAAAAGCTTATGAAAACCTGAAAATTGCAGTAAGAGAAGAAAACTTTAACCAAACCACCCAAAAGACTAAAATTTTATCGACTTAATCTCCATGTTTTGTTCATTTGAAGACTGATAATGAAAATCTGCGATCACAAGACACTAACTTAAACCCTAGAAGATGCAGAAATCAAGCATTAAGATATGCAGAGCGAAATCAAGCGAAATTTGTGATCCCATATGCAATCGTATACCCATAAATGAAGCACAAATCATTAAAATTCAGAACCGAGCATCGTCTTGTACACACGAGCATCAAGATGATCCTGTGAAATCGAATCCACCAAACTCAAAGTCAATTTACCCAAACCAAAAATAATCTACAAAAAAAAATTCAAAAATCTTGTGAGAAAAACCCTAAGATATGAACTCCAAAGAGTCTCATCTCCAATCATCATTTGATGAGTTTGGTCCAAAGAGAAAACATCATGATGACGCCGGCGATTTGAGATTCTTTCCAATCGCACCAGAGAAGAGAGAAAGAAAATTTGTGTGAGAATTTTTTTTATCGGTAAATAGCACTCAACCAATACAGAATTGACACGTCATCGTCTCTTAATGGTTCTATAATCTCTTAATTAAGAAACAACTCTTAACATTTAGAAGCAATTTTTATTTAATTAAATGCAATTAAATGGTAAGAACCTCACTTAAGAGCTCCTATTGGAGCTGTTCTTAGTAGCTTAATGGGGTTTATTTGCTATGGCAGATGCGTTATATTTCGTCGGGTTGAGAGAAATGATCATCGTCATCGACATGATGATATCGCAAGAAAGATCAAGACTTGATCGCAAGAAAGATCAAGACATGATGCGAGAGGATCTCCTTTGTCCAATTTCACTAGAGATTATGACGGATCCTGTGGTTATAGCACACCTATGATTGGAGTTCACTTTTAAAGCTTCTTAGCTCGGGAGATTCCAGGATTCAAGAGAACGCAGTGGCTGGAATTTTGAATCTCTCCAAGCACGTCGCCGGAAAATCTAAGATTGCTGGAGAAGGATTACATATCATTGTAAAGAATCTCAATGAAGGTGCTAAAACAGAGACAAAATTATACACTGCTTCTGCTCTCTTTTATCTTTCTTCCGTTGAAGATTATAACAAACTGATCGGAGAAAATCCAGATGCGATTTCAGGATTTAAGAGGATCGTTAAAGGAGGAGATTACAGCGATTCCATGAAACGCAACACGATGGTGCTGTTACGATACTTCTTGAGCTTTTGAGATCGGAAGATACCGGCAGCGAGCTCACGGCGGATTGTTTAGCGACGCTAGCGAAGCTTGCAGAGTATTATTAGATATAAAGGTTGTTAGTTAACATTCTGTTAAGTGTGTTTAATAGATAGTTAACAGTTTTTTAGTTAGCCTAATTACACTGTATAAATATTCTCATTCTTGTACAATATGATGAAGAGAATATTGAGCATCATTTATTTTTCTCAAACTCGTTCATTTTGATATGGTATCATAACTAATCTTTCGCTCTTCTTTCTTCTTTTCATAAATCGATGAGTGTTTTGAGCTCCAAATTACTCATGTTCATTCGGATTTCTCTTATTCATATTGTCTTCCAATTGATTCAATCAATTGTTGATTTCTTGTGTTTCTCGTTGAATTTCTGATTCGACAATGGCGACTCGTTTTGATTTTCAGCATGGGATGACTACGCAAACTCAATCGCGACATCTCAGCGCCGAATAATATGAAAATCCATACTATCTTCATAGTAATGATCATGGTGGGTAGATTCTTGTATAAGATCGATTAACCGGAGGAGCAAATTCTCATTATTGGCGTTGTTCAGTCAAAATTAGCTCTGAATGTTCGCAATAAACTCGGATTTGTCAATGGCATGATTCCTAAACCTCGTGATGATGATATTAATGTTGGATCATGGTTTCGATGCAACAATATGGTTGCTACTTGGTTGCTTAACTCAGTTTCGAAGAATATTAGTGCAAGCTTGTTGTATATGTCAACTGCTGAAGCCATTTGAAATAGCTTGATGAATCATTTTAAACAAGTTGATCTTGCTCGGATTTTCGAGATAGAACATAATCTATATTCAGTTTCTCAAGGTTCTAGAGATGTTAGTAGCTATTATACTGAACTTGTAATGTTGTGGGAAACATACAAGAATTTTGTTGAATTGCCTTTATGCACTTGTGGAAGGTGTGAGTGCTATACAACAACTAATTGGAAGAAAATGTAAGACAAGAGCAGAATTTTGAAATTTCTTATGGGTTTGAATGAGTCATATGAACCTACCAAGCGTCAGGTTTTGATGATTAAACCTTTACGAGACATTGAAGAAGTGTTTAATATGGTGTGTCAAGATGAGGGACAATGAGTTCTTAAACCAATTACAAATGTAGAGAATGTTGCTTTCCAGACCTCTACTTTAGAATATCAAGAAATTGCTGTTTATTCCAACAATTACAAGCCTCGTCCTTGTCATGTTTTCACTTATCGTGGCATGACAAGCCACATAGTCACTAAGTATTACAAGCTCCAAGGTTATGCTCCTAGTCATCTTGGTCCAAGAACTCAAAATAATACAGCTTCACTTGCTGAGAATCAGAGAAATCTTATCCAAAGCAATAACAATACATGAAATCAACAACGGAGATAAAACACTCAGTATGCTAAGGAAAATATTGTTGCTCATGTTGTCACTAAAGGGATTTCAAAGAATTTTCAAGTATATTCGGCTTCTTCAGGACACAACTCTTTGGATTCGAGTTCTTTTTCAAAGGATCAAGTACGACATCTAATATCGCATCCATACTACGAGTATCAAGCCTCAGAATTCAGTCTGTATGAAAATAATTCCCTTACCTACCATCACTATTGTATTTCCTCTTTACAAAATAGTATCCCGCATGATGTTTGGATAGTTGACAGTGGTGCTACTAGTCATGTTTGTTCCGATCTCACAATGTCTAAAGATTATAAAGTTATTCAGAACTCAACAGTGGCTCTTCCTAATGGTGTTAGAATTCCCATCATTCATATAAGCATAGTGCATTTATCGGATTCTTTGATTTTGTATGATGTTCTTCACATTCCTTCATTTCATTTCAATCTGATTAGTTTTAGTTCTTTATTTAAAACCAGTCATTGCTCTGCTCTTTTATTTTCCTGATTCTTTTATTCTTCAGGACATGTCACAGGGCTTGATGATAGGGAAGTGTGATTTCTATAAAAATCTCTACATCTTCACTTCTCAAGCCTTGTCAATTCCTGAAGCTTTTGTGACTCTTTGTGCCCCGTTGATTGCTGAAGGATATTTATGGCATCATCGTTTAGATCATCCCTCTTTAGCTATATTACAATCTTTATCTTCTAAATTTGTTGGTGTAAAGTCTTTGTCTTGTCCTTCACATTGTTTTACATGTCCTTTGGCTAAACAATAACGATTGCCTTTTGTTTCACATAAAAATATGAGTTCAAATGCTTTTGATCTTGTTCATCTTGATATATGGAGTCCTTATACTAAGGAAACTGTTGAAGGTTATAGATTTTTCTGACTATTGTGGATGATTGCACTTGTATGACTTGGATTTATTGTGGGTCCTTATACTGCATGTTTTCTCTACCACCCGGAAAACATGCAGTATGATGCAAATGGATTTTTACTATTAAGTATAATTAAGATGGTGCATTGAAAGACATAGAGCTCGTCTTGTTGCTAATGAGTTTACACAACAAGAGGGTGTGGACTTTATTGACACATTTTCCCCTGTAGCTAAATTAGCATATGTAAAATGCTTTTTGGTCTTGCTGCTCGTTTTGGATGGAGCCTCCATCAAATGGATGTTTCCAATGCTTCCCTTCATGGTACATTGGATGAAGAAATTTACATGACCATTCCTCTTGGTTACACTCCACCTAAAGGGACTACATTACCTGAGAATCCAGTTTTGCGATTACACAAGTCCCTATATGGACTCAAGCAAGCATCTAGGAAGTGGTATCATTGTTTATCTTTTGTTCTTCTTGACAATGGGTTTACTCAATCTGCACCTGATCACACTCTGTATGTCAAAGTCCAAGGAGAATCTTTTCTTGCAGTTTTGGTTTATGTAGATGACATTACCATTGCTAGTAACAATGATGATGCAGTTGTTGACTTGAAGAAATGGTTAAATACTCATTTTAAGATCAAAGATCTTGGTGCTCTGAAGTATTTCTTAGGATTAAAGATTGCTCGTTCATCTGCTGGAATTGCAATATGCCAAAGGAAATACACATTGGATTTACTCTAAGCAACTAGTCTCCTTGCCAGCAAGCCAAATACAATACCGATGGATCCGAAGGTCAATCTTCACTCAAAATCTGGTACATCTCTTGCAAATCTTACTCCCTTTCATAAACTTATTAGGAATTGTTGTACCTCACCATAACTAGACCATATATCACTTTTGTTGTACACAAATTGAGCTTGTTCTTACAAAAACCGACTGATCTTCACCTTGTTGCTGCTCATAAGTTGTTTGTTACTTGAAATTTAATCCTGGACAAAGACTTTTTTACTCGACAACAACAGAGGTATGTCTCAATGATTTTGCTTATTCTAATTGGTTGCTTGCCCTGATACTAGAAGATCTGTCTCTGGTTATTGCATTTATCTTGGTACTTCTTTGATTACCTAGAAATCGAAGAAACATGAAGTTGTAAGTCGAAGTAGTACTGAAGGAGAATACAGAGCTATGGCTGATGCTACTAAGGAGCTTATTTGGTACGATCAATTGCTTACCGATTTGCATATTAAGCCATCCGCACTAGCTAAGCTTTTTGCCAACAACAAAAATCGCTCTACAAATTGCTTCTAACCTTGTATTCCATGAATGGACAAAACACATTGAAGTAGATTGTCACACTGTCCGGGATCAACTCAAGAAAGATTTTCACAACATCTTACACATCGGAACCTTGAATCAACATGCAGATTTGCTTACTAAACTGTTTCTTTCTTCCCAATTTTTTTTTTTTGGGTCAAAATGTATTTGTCAAGTCTTTATCACTCATCTGATTAAGACTCGAGGGGATGTATTAGATATAAAGGTTGTTAATGTGTTTATCGTATAGTTAACAGTTTTTAGTTAGCTTAATTACACTGTATAAATACTCTTCATTCTTGTACAATGCGATTAAGAGAATAATGAGAATCATTTCTTTCTCTCAAACT
>JAKUCM010004424.1:0-12684 GCA_023374145.1 Lepidium sativum | reverse complement strand
TAACTGACTTTTTTACCAAAACACTTTCTCTGGGATATTTTCATGAACTAAGGAACAAGATATCATTGATTTCAATCATAATACCATTTTATATAAATTAATTTCCAATTATTTTTTCGGGATTACTCTCTCAGTTTCTCTTCCTTTTTCATTATATATTTGTAACAATCTCTTATTCTAAGTAAGGAAGAAAGAATCTTCTCTCTCAAAATCATTTTCCTTTACCACGCTAGATTTTACCTACTCGTTTTTCGTCGTAGATTTTTGCTTGAATCTACGATTATCCCTTTTCGCACTACCTCTTATCTTTTTATATTCAGTTAATGTTAAAAGATCGTTTGTCTTCTTTTTCAATCTTGCAGGATTTAATACATAAATTATGGTACGCGATTTTATTTCAAACTTTTAAATTATGTTTCCTTTTTTCTCAGCGAATTCAAGTTGTCTGAATCCCATATAAAAGAATTTTTCTATTGAACTAGAGTATTTTAGGTGGACTCAATTTTAAGCATTGCATTCGTTCAGGCACTAAGTACTAACTGTGTTACACCCGCATAATTAATATTTGATTAAAAAGTTTCAGATAGAAACATAAATTCTTATTTCATAAAATGGATAGAAGATTTTCTATAAAGACAAAATAAATACTATTACTTTTTAATACACAGTACATAGATTTATAGTATGTGGACACTTGATTTATGACAGACCCAAAAGTAGATGTGTAAAAACGTGAACCAAATAAAAATGCGAAGTGGGACATCCTTTTAATTGGACTATATTTAGGTAACATATAATTTTGGTATCATTATGTATTTTCAATTTCATTTAATATATATGAAGGGCTTTGAATTTATGTGGGACATGAAATTTCGTTTATTTATGACAAAACGTTACGTTTGTACTTTGTACAACAGAAGTTAGATTAAAATTAAAATTGTCATAGAACAATTCATGTACCCACCACAGTCTTTTCTCACATCACACATCAATAATTGTATTGTATTTCAATTAGGATCTTATGTATATTTTTAAATAAAGATAGGTGGCTTTTTGTAGTCCATAAATTAACATATTTTCTTTTGATATTTTTAGGGTATTTGAATTACATTAGGCGGATGTCAATCTCTTTTTAACTGAATAGAGGAGTTAATTGTTACATCAAAATTTGAGAAATTAATTATCAACATTTATTGCAGAGTGGATGCAAAAACAAGAAAGCAAAATTGTAAATATGGTTAAGTTTGAACTTAGTAGTGAAATGTGTATCCGTTGGACCCTTTAGCGATTTGATTAAGATTTGAGATTTAATGTTATTATTGTGTTTATTTCAGAACCAACCAAATTATATGTTCAAATCAAATATATGTTGCCAAGACGTTGCTTAATATTCCAAAATTTTGAACTTTATCGTGTTTGTCTCATGTGGTGTTAGGAATTTAAGAAGGGGTGATTCACATATAGATGAAATTTTTTAAAATAAAAAAAATGCAAATTCTAACTGTTGATCATTAGATGTGAATATGTGATTGATTTTATTTATTTTCCGATTTTAAAATATTCATTATTCAATTAATAACTTATTTTCTAGACACAAGTTAATCTTCAATGTTGTCCAAGTGTTGGCTTTAAAATAGAATCCGAAGATTTTAAACTGTCTTAATAAATTGCAAAGGTTATGTTGTTCCCTATTTCTGGTGTGAAATATTTCTACTATTTGAAATTTCACAATACCAAAGCAAAGTGTGTATATAGTAGTATAACTTTTGAGATCTTGGATACGTCGAAAAATATTATTCCAATAAGGTATTTATTACTCATTTGAATATTTTCATGAGTTCGAAGCATGTTTATTTATAATAAATTACTCCTGTTTCACAAAAGATATCGCTTATTCTAAAATTTCAATACAACTTTTAATTAAAAAAATCACTTTTAAACTCCAATCAAAATTATTAGCATGTAATTTAGCTAATTATTACCTTAGTTGTTAGAGGTATAAATGATTTTTAATATTGTTTTTAATTTGTGTGGAAAAATCTAAAATTACATTTTTTTTAGAAACAGAGGGAGTAACATGCAAGCTCGCCGTTGAGAGTTCTTTATTTCATCTCCATGAACTGCTATTATAGGATATCTATAAGGATTACTATCATTGGTCACTTTCTTGAAAGAAAACTATCTATAAAGTAAAAAAGGAACTAGAGGCGTAGATCCAAACTCACGTGGTCCGATACATTGGTCTTGGTCTCCCAAAACATACCATCCTTGCTCTCACCACCACCGACATAGCTTGAGGGATTAGTCTGATGATCACTGATGAACAAAGGCAATCTATTGTAAGATAAAATATTGTCACGACTAAATCTTGGTGATGAGTAATACCTAGGCCAAAACCCTAATCTCGCGTCATTGATTTGAGGAGCTTCAAGACTAAGCCGATCATCGAAGAACCTAGAAGCAGAACCATGGTCTTGGTAACGGTGAAACACAGTGGGTGCCTTTGAATGGAGATTAAAGCGTTTGGTTTGTTGACGTTCTCTCTTATGAGCGTTTTGATGACCTCCTAAGGCTTGTGACGTAGGAAAGTTCCTGAAACAATAGTGACATTTGAATCTCTTGTCTTTGTTACTATCACTCATGATGCTTCCATTCTTCTCTTTAGACTCATCAGATTCTTCATGAGAAGTTCCAAACTCGAAACCAAAGAGACGAATAGGTATTTCCTTAGAGTTCATGTTCATGAAATCATGAGTCTTCATGTTAATATAATGGTTGGTGATGAGTGACGAGTGATGAGTTTGGAGACTAAGTAGAGAGAAGAGAGAAAACCTTTTGAGTCATGTGTTTTGATAGTAGTTGGCTATAAAGAGGTAAGTAAAGGAACATTTTGGCTTCTTATGTCTAGACTCTAGATACTTCAACTTAAGGTGTTAAATTTTGCAACTTGCAAGTACGGTCTCTTCTATAGTTGTTGCATTTAATCCCCGATGTGGTATGTACATAGATAAATGACTTTGAATTTAAGCACATTTTTCTTTTGAGTTAGTATGCATACATTTATGTGTTCCTACTTTCTAGCCACATTTAATTTGATATCTATACTTCTAAATATTTTTTCGACAAATCCATATTTCAAAACTCCTAAATTTTTAATAATTTCACGTCGGACAATAACAATTTCCTATAAATTTATATCAAATGAAAAAGACAATAGATGATAACCAGTTTAATAGCATGTGGAACAAAAACGATTTCTTATATGCAATTCTTTTACCAAAATTCAACTCACAAAATTGTGTTATTTTGATAGAATTTGAAGTTTGAGAGTTTGAATTTTGTATTAGGTTTTATTGATCTTATCTTTGTAAAATAAAAAAATTAATCAACGTGAAGAGGTTTAAAATTGCACTTTAATTCATTGTTTTGTTGTAGATATATTCTCAATCTTGTTGATGAAGTTCCTACGGGCCTAACTACCAGCAGTGATATGTCATGTCTATGTTTTATGAAGAGGTTTAGTACAATAATCTGATTTGATGTAATTATTTATCTTCAAGATTTTTTTTGTTTCTATATTAAATAGTGACATCTTATTTTATACTAATATTTTCTGAGAAAGAATAATTAGAATAATTTAATAAAATAGGTTAATTACAAGAATAATCTTTTTTATAACTATGAACAACGAAAAAAAAGGATAAAATTACTTGTATTTTTTAAGGGCATAAGTTTACTACGAAAATGTCATTTAGATTTTATTTTTAAAAAAAACAATATATAAAAACAATAATTTTTTTTCCAATTTTCGGTGTGATTATGTGTAAATTTTTTGAAGTTTTAGGTACTTCATAGTGATTTTCATCTCTCCTCTAAGATATAAATTCATTAACTCTATTTTTATGGGAGCTCATAATTTCAAAATTTGATATTTTCTATATAACTCGAATATGAGGGTTTTGTTGAGTGAATTAAGTTGTATTATGTTAAATATTAGTTGGGTATCTTGATTAGAACATAAAACTACAAGGGTAATGAGTTAATATTGAAATTTTCGAAAAGTTAGGTTGAAGAAGATTAATAGTGACGAAAAATCTACATAACAGTAATTGAAAAACCTAAATAACAGTACGTAACAAACCTACATAATAATAATTGAAAAACCTACATAATAATACATAACAAACTTACATAACAGTACGTGAAAAACCTACATAACAGTACGTAACAAAACTTACATCAAAGACAACATATTTACATCAAAGAAAATAAACATATATCAAAGACAACAAACCTACACAAACCTAAATCAAAGACAACAAACTTACATCAAAGAAAATGTACATACAACAAAGACAACAAACCGACAACAAAGACAACAAACCTACATCAATGAAAATAGACCAACATCAAAGACAACAAACCTACAACAATGACAAAAAACCTACATCGAAGACTACAAACCTACTTAAAAAGAAAATACACCTACATCAAAGACAACAAACCTACAACAAGACAACAAACCGACAATAGAGTCAACAAACCTACATCAAAAAATAAACTTACATCAAAGATGGTCATTACATGATACCTATGTATTTAAGCAAACTTACATAACAGTACATAGCAAACCTACATAACAGTACGTGAAAAACCTACATAACAGTTGTAACAAAACCTATATAACAGTACATGAAAAAACTACATAACCACAAGTAACAAAACCTACATAACAGTACGTAACAAAACCTACATAACAGTGGTAACATAATCTACAAACCAGTATGTGAAAATCTACATCTACCGCATTTTTTTTCGTTTTACACGCGGCTGATTTAAAATTATTCATCAATGACAATTTTATAATATTTTTTTAAAAGGAAATAAAAGTAAAATTGCTTTTATGCAATTTGAAAGATTAGATTTGTAATTTCAATTTCTTGAAATGTAATTAATCCTCTTATTAAATTCCTTCTTTTATTTCGTCTAACTAAATCCTCTATACATAATAAATTAATTTTTAAGTACTTAACCAGAAAGCCAAGAGACAAAAAAAAAAGAACAACCATGAATTAACATATAGTACAAGTTTTAGGTGGATCCCTTCAATTTAATGTTAGTTAGAAGGTGAAATTTATTATGCTACATCTTTGTTTCCTCGTATCCACGATTCTTCTTTCAATTTTTGGATTTTCTTTTTCTTTTTGAGTACCAAAAAAGGAAAATGAAGATGCAAATTCCTTTACCTTACAAAGTTTTCTCCTTGATTACTACTAGCTTACACATACAAAGTGAACGTAGCCAAAGAGAAAGAGCTGATCAGTCACGGGACTGGCAACGTAAGCAATTGCAGAGGAAGCCAAAACCTTGAGCTAGTAGTGTTTGCCTCGCCTCATATCCCATGCTTGCATCTATATAACATATCCGAAGCTCTTCACCTGCAAATATGCATGGTGTTGTTTACTATCATTCGAGTGAGATGCCCACGAGATTGAGATTCCTGCTAATTAGAAGTATCTATTTAACGAATAGAAATGTCAAACCTTCTTCGACAACTCGTAGAGTGTTCAATCTTGCATCTGCATTCTGAAACCACATTATATGCGCATTGGGATCTGTGAACATTCAAACAAGTCATCAGTTTCTTGTTCACCTTTAGCTGAAAATTTATGTGTCCTGTAATTCATATTGCTGTGTAATAGATATGACTCAAAAGTTTTCAGAAAAATGCAGGCAAAGAATGACATGATTTGAACTATCACAGATCATATTAGCTAGAGAAAAGCAAACAAGGAAATACATTAGCCCATGGACTGAAGATATGAGAGCAAAGATTCAAGTTCCTGAAATAACCCAAACCAAAGGGTGATATTAGCTTCCAACAATTAGCAATATAAAGTAACCAGCAGAGAAAGAAAGAAAGAAAGAAAAACAAGTGAATATTATTACCACAGTCATGATTGTAGAAGGATGGCAACATATAAACTGCATGGCCAACTGCACCTTCACCTTCAACAGAGGCTGCAGCTAGTGAAAGAAGGTCTTCGCCACATGAGCCCCCTACCAAATCAATACGAAATGCATTGATACGAATCCGGGCGAGGATAGCTGTATACCATTGTTTCGTTAGAACTTTCCATATGTTAAGGAATGTAACTAGCAAAGAGTAAAATTCAGAACGGTGGAGATAGAATGGTTTTGATATAAGAAATAGCTCCAAGGATACAAGCAACATCTTCATCCTTGAAATTAGCCTTCCTGAAGGCGTTCCAGAGCAAACCATAACCGTCTTCTATCTGAAACAATATCAAGCCCGTGAGTATCCGGGCAGCAGACAACTTTATGGAGACAATGGATTCATCTTCGAGTTTTCTTAACTTCAAAATTTCATCTTCAATAACTCACCTTGGAAATCATCGCAGAAGTTAAAGCAGCTGGTTGAAGTATGTCAAGACAGTCTGTGGACAGAGCACCTGATATTATCATACAACACAACCTCTTCACCATAAGCGGGTACTTGAAATTGTGCGTCCTTACACAAAGATAGTAGAGAATATTCATCATCATCAGTGCCAAGACTAAGATTTTAATACTATTATGTATTTTCTTGTTCTACTCTTTGCTCGAAGAAAGATTTAAGGAACCATATTAAAGCCTTCCAAATAAGCAAGACGGACACACAGATTTCTCAAGGTATAAATTCCTTAGGTAATTTTATAACCATTGAAACTACTATAGAAACAAGAAAGTAGTAAACTATGTGAGACTCTGTCAACGAGGAACTGACATCAATAACAAATTTATGTGGATAAAACAGCGAACAACTTCAAGAACTTGATGATATTCACATATCGTAAAGACAAAACCTTCAATCTGCGCAGATATGTAAAAGCTAGGAAATCAGTAAACACTGTTGAAGGTCATACCTACAGTAATCAACAAAACTTGACCAATCTGCTCTTGATTCGACATCATAAAAACCCTGAATACCATCAAAAAACATATATATCAAGTACTCAAAGTAAACGATTATGAATTTATGATTCATGTTTAGAGGAAAGAAAAAAAAAAGTGATGTATTTTTCCATTGAAGCATTTCGTCGTACATCTGGTAAGCGCTACTCACGTAGGGAAAACACAGAGCCAAACCAATTGAGGAAGCAAACCAATAACATGAAAGGAAATCATAAAGCAAATTATTATTTCAGATTCAAAACATAAAGTAAAAACCCAACCTTTGCATTCTCGTGGCACTCTTGACTACAAAACGAGACTCCACGATCATGAATTTTAGCAGAACCCATGAGTTTCTTAAGGCAAAGATAACAAACAGAGTCAAGCGAAAGAAAAGAAGGGCAAGCTACGACGGGTTTGGCCGTGTGTATGAGATCACCAGCACCAATTCTACGCGTTGCGAAAACTGCCCGACCCGCTGACTCGGTGAGACCGACTCGAATTGGTGGTGGTCCAGTCTGACAATCACCATTTCGTTCCGACGAAGCAGAAGAAGAGAAATCCAAAGAAACAAATGGCTTATTCAGATAATACAGAGGTTTAAGGCGCGAGAGACAACGACTATAACGATCTAAAGCAAATCGCAACATTTTTGATTTGTTGCTCAAAATTCTTTTAGCTTTCGTTATAACGGCTATGGATTCGGAACAATTATATAATTCCAAAACGACCTCACAAATTTTAAAGTGTGACAAAAAACACCCTTTTACAATTTTGGTTCTATTTAGTTAAGTGTAACGTTTAATATCACAACAATATCATGGTCTCATCTAATAAGTTGGGAATTGTTTATGACAGTCTTGGTGATGGTTAAAATCCATTTTCATCTCCTTAGGAGGAATAAAACAATCGACTGAGAGACCAGGAACATCGAATGCAACATCGTCTATGGTCCATCTCTCTTCCATTCGAGTCACAGTGATTCCTCCCTTTAGTGTTTCTCCAAATCTTGATATTAACACATTGGTTCGACCTGAGTGTGCGATCACTACTTCACTGCCTTCGATTGCTCTATAATCCTCCATCCATGAAGACATTGATGTCTCCCAATATGTTGGAAGAGTTCCTGGTATTTGTATCCTACAAAACCAACAACGCATGGTGTTGATGCGATAACTAACAATAAACAAGATTTAACGAAAAGACAAAAATCTAGTCTTTATGAAGTTAATCTATTCTCGATTCTAAGTACTCCTATTTGCTGTAGATTTTTGTGCGCTTGAAATCAGTGGATTCCTATGTGCCTTCTCATTTCATTTTATACTCAGGAGACATTAATCCCGAAAATCTTTCTTTCTTTCCACATTTTTCTTGGATCACAAAAAACTCGATTATGTAATTCTGTCTTGCGATCTCGGATTGAGTTTCCATATTCTTCCTACTGGCGAATTGTTCGAGTCCCCCAAGATTTAGACTTTTCAGGTAGATTTGGTTTTGAGCGTTGAGTTCGCCCAGGTCCACCATTAACACATGGTCGTCATGAACCTTATCTAAACCAAAACTGACATTACCATGTATTTCGATTCATACCTGGTTAAAGATGAGTCTTCTAGGCAGACTAAAAGGCCACTTTTCTGGCTAAAGTAACCAAATGCAACATGTTTGATCATTTCAGCGGTTGAGTCACTGCGTCTTGATAAATCCATTTGGTCTGTTGATAACTTGAGAATGAAACAATCTTTTCCATTGATTTCTTTCTCTCCAACGAATTGTGCCGATGAAAAGACTGATGATATCGTTAGTGGATCCAATCCCTGATTGTATATTCAGACAAGCAAACTCCATTATTAATAAACACACATTCTACGTAGTACACAAACGTTTTCCGGACCAGTAAATCCGGCATTTGAATATAGTTTTCTAACTAAGTGTAATCATGTTGCCCTTTCAGACCATAATATCTTACTTTCAAGATTCAAATATAGATTCAAGATTTGTAATCATGGTGTCCATTTAAACCACGATGTGGACCACAAGCATAGAAAAATGGCATTACATGAATAAGAGCAAACATATGCCGTGTTTGTTTGGTGTAAAAGTCATATCTTAAGACTGATAAGAGACTTATTAGAGATCATGGAGTTTATTATTAGAAAATATGATTGTTAATTATGATGTACGTACCATAAAAGGGGACCAACTAACATATATTATTATTTTATTCTTAAAAATCTTATAATATATAATTGTATAAAGTTGGGAATTAAACTAAGATCAACTTTAAATCTTTCTTCCAACCTTCAAAATCCAGTTTTTTTAAGCAAGTGATAAAGTCAATTTGTTGCACGTGATTAAGGCAAAAAGTAAAATCTCATGACAAAGCTCAAAAAGCATTTCACAAAGTAAATATGTCAGATGAAACACTATCTTCTTCTACAAAAAAAAAAGAAAAAAAAAAAGAACAATATCTTCTTCTTCTTCTTCTACTAAAGCAACTTAAGATTCCCCAAATTATGTGTTTTGATTCAGCTTTGAGAACATACTTCCAATTAGCTCCCACATAACAACTGGAATTGGAATTTTAAACTAAACCGAAAATAGATATTTGGTTTAGTTTCGGTTTCTAGCAAAAAACTGTTTGATTTAGTGTTTTGCTTCTTTCCATTTTTGGTTAGTTTTTACTTGGGAATTGAAAATAATCATTCAAAATCAATAGGAAACCAAAATTATTTTGAGTCTAATTTAAGTACTAGTTTAGAAAAACTCTAAAAAGCTTGAACCGAATTTAAGTTACTATATAATTACTATATTTTCAAAACCGAAAATAAAAAAACCAAAAAACTAACCTGAACCAAACTGAATGTGCAGGACTATTTAAAATCTTGAAAATCATACATTAAATTTTATTAAAGAAAAACAAATATACTTACTTGTAGAGCTCGTCGTAAAGGTCGTATAGCGCCTTTGGCAGCATGATCACCGAGCCATGGTGTATAACGCCAAACAGTATCACCATCACTTCCGGCTGCAATCTTATGGCCACCACCAACTAGCTCGATGAGCCATTTATCTGGTAACATTTGCCACATAACGAAGCATCCTTTATGAGACACAGACGATGAACTACTACTATTACCAGCAACTGATGATCCTGTAATTTCATCAACCATAGTCATTGTAATTTTTCCAGTCACGAATGTGTTTTTGATTCCAACTGCTAGCTTCTTGCATCCTGTTGCTGCTGCAAATTGTTGTATTATGTATTGTGCTGATGATGATACCTTCAATAATTATAATTGTAATGGACTAATTAGTATCTTTTAATTATTATGGATCTCTATCTAGTACAAGTCTTGTAATTTTACTAAGTACAAAATAAAATAAGTACAGAATACTATATGATTCAGATTTGAAGAACCAGATGCTCATGATAGACGAATTATTTAAGGTCTTCTGGAATTATGCATAGATCTCGGCGTAGACTTTGCGTTGACTATTATTATGTATATTATGTATTATTATTTTAATATATATATATCTATATATACAAGATGTAGAATTTTGTTTTGTTGACATTGACTTATAAATTTTCCACATTTTCTCACATATATAATGAAATCTTTGAAATAAGAAGTGGAAGCTATAAATAAATAAATCTCTAGCTTGTCATATGAATCCACGTAGCAATACATTTTCTTAGTAGTTCAACTACATAGGTTTCTTCTAACTTGTCAATAAATAAATAAATCTCTAGCTTGTCATATCTATTTTTGGTTTTATCTTCTAACATCATACATAAAAATGAAAAATTTATGAGAAACCTAATATTTGAACTATGAGTTCTTCTATGTATATGGCCTAGTGGATGATTCTGGTATTAGAAAATTTGAGTTTTGAATTGAGTGTTTTCGATCTAATTGTTGACAAAAAAATATGAATTTGTTTTGAAATCGTATATATATGTATACACATATATCATGTCTAAAATATCTTTATTTAATTAAGAAATACATTAATATGCATAAAACCATAAATACGGGGTCAACTGTCGTTCATGAACAAAAAAAACTGTCGCCAAGTAGTGGATAAAAAGTTAAAAACTTCAATGTCAGATTAATAGTTCTTACCATTAAAAGCATGTCCGATCGAAAACGTTTGATCTAATTAATACCAAAGATGACGACATGAGCAATAAATATTACGAAATATACTATTTCAGATGCAAAAATAAATCCAATTCAACTTGACCCACCTCGATATTTTGCTTAGTTGTATAGACAAACTAGTCAAAATATACGTATAAATATATACATACAAATACAACGTATAAATACAGTACCTGTTGAAGAGAGATTTTAGAGAGAGGAGGAACAGGGAAGAGAGGACATCCCATAACACTTAGAAGAAGCTTCATGTCTGGCTTTTTGTGATAAACAATGAATTGTAACTGTGTTTTTAACCATTTCTTCCATGATTTTGCTCTTGTTGATCTTCTTCCTTTACTGTCTTCTTGTTCTTCTTCATCCATTGGTTCTTCCATTAATGGAGCTAATCTCTGCATTTTCTTTTTCTTTTCTTTTTTTGTTTGGGGCTTCTTTGTTTCTCTCTCACTTTGTTGCTTATGCAGCTTATAGACTTAGTGCGTTTTGTTCACCTTTCGTTTTCTTTGTTTGTTAATTATTTGTTATTTTTCTCTTCTCTCTCTTTATGGAAAAAGTTATATTGGCTTAGGTCGTCACCACCTTTCTTTCACCTATTTTTCTTTATGAGATTTTCTTTTAATATTCAGAAATTCATAATCAAAACTAAAAGATTGATCCATAACAAAAGACTAATCCATTCCATCAAAAGAAAAAGAAAACACTAATCCATACACATGCAAAGCACACAATATTGTTATTATGGGTTTCTGTTATTATTTATAAAAATTTCACAGTAGCCAACCACAATTAAGATCACAATAAATTATTCACAAACTAAATTATTCTTCAAAACCAAAATTTCAACTATTACACTTTTTCAAAAGTCAGTTCAACAAATTTTTAAGTAAACAGATCATGAGATTCGGGATCAAAGGAGCTATGTGAATACTTCAATGTCGCATACAAATGTAATTTTAGTTTATAGAAACATTCGAATTCGGGTTAACACATTATTATTTTACAAAATTCCACTACTACTATTAGACTATATCCGTACGAGCTTTACTCAAAATTAGTGAAAAATTGATTTTACATACAAGACATAATTCAAATAGTGTAGCCTCACTTGAGCAAGTGGCCTGGACTTGGAGTGTGATCTAATATAAAAATTTCACTGAATTTGATAAAGTGAATAAAACGGTTGAAAGTTTTAAATTTAATGAAGCATGGTATTGAAAATCAAAGGTTGGTGAGGTGAAGATGAAAGTAAAAGGGACGCAATGAGAGGTGACTTGTCGACGTCGTTTTATCCGGTAAGTCCTTTTTTATGAGACCTTCTTAGAAAACATTTAGTTTATTGTTCGACGGTCATCTCACAAATGTGACAAAAAGAAGATGAAGATGAAGCAGATAACTTGGTTTTATCAAAACTATTGATGATGACGTATGCTTAACCTAATCTTAATTAGTTCCAAGTTAGATGCTGATCGAGAGTTAGATCATAAGATAAAGAAACATATAATACCCATAAATTAGGTTTACATTTTAAAGGATAATTTAACAAGTAATAATTATAACCAAAGTTATG
>JAKUCM010004423.1:0-17985 GCA_023374145.1 Lepidium sativum | reverse complement strand
TGCTCGAATCTTGCAGGTAGAGAGATGAGTTACTTTGGATAATAAGTTTTATCTTCTCCATGGACTCTCAATTGATTTGCCAAATCAATTAATTTTCTGTGAAAATCTTCACATTATCACTGTAGTTTGATCTTCAGATTTTCATACTCTCTTTTTAATGACTGTAGTTTGATCAACCTGACTTGAGGAGTTCCTTGAAACTAAGTTTCCAAAGCACTCCAAGAAAATTTAGAACTATCCGGTGATGCTATACACGGAAATATACAAACATATACTGCAGATTGTAACAATTGCAATGCCATTAAATCCTTTAACGATGCGTCTTCTATGGGTTACCCTGGTGGTGTTTGATTTACAGTCTCTGTTACTGTAGGAACACCATTCTCCACCACTTCCCACAACTTCTTCGTCTTCATGATTGTTTCTATTTTGATCCTCCAGAAATCGTAATTTTCTCCATCAAATATCGGAATTACTTGATGAGATGTTGTCTTCATCTTCTCTATTTTGTTTTTTGAAGAGGCCCTTGAATTAGTAGGACTCTGATACCTTGTAAAAAGCAAAGGCTTCTTCTTGTAAAGAACACAACACGTCTTCGTTATTTTTTTGTTTCTTATGAATCACGTAAAAATGAAGAGTAACAGAAAAAGTAAATATTATTGAAAGATAAACTTGTGTCTTTACATGATTGTTTTAAAGTAGAACAAGAATAAAATAAAAAACCGAAATGATTTAGAGTTGTATCTCTTTGACTTGTGATTGTAGAAAACAACATGTTAGGCTTTGTAGCCTTCTATCTCTTTCACTTTCAGCTTCTAGAATGCTTAGGATGTTACTAACTTGGTTTTCTATCTCTTTTTTGTTTGCGGAATGTAAAGAAGGCAAGAGGATTTAATGAGTTATCAAGATCAAGAACCAATCTTGGTACATCTCACCGAATATATCCGTAAACAAGTCTCAATACTAAGAGATCCCAACTCTTACACACCCCCTTACAAGAAAAGAGAAACCCAAAAAAAAAACACTCTTTTGGATCCTAAGTTCTACCCAAGAAGATACATTCTTACTTCCTCTCAAGACAACTCTCACCAAAACCCACAAGGTATGTCTCATTACAACCCTTTTCTTATAACATTTTAGAAAGCATGACTTAGTCTTCTCTTTTCCATATTGAGCTCCTTAACCATGTCTACTACCACACCTGCCATCAACCTTCTAATGGTAATGAAGATAATCCCAAAGACCATTCCAAGAATCCCTTTTGATGACTTCACCCTTGCTTATAAAGAAACTCTGCAGTTTCCTTATAGGGCAAAAAACAGGAAATAGAGAAGAAGGAATCGACTGGTGGGCCGGACCAAAACTGATCCAGAAGTCGGCCCAAACTCACCCACATTTAATCAAGGCCTAAACTGATCTCAATAAACTCCACCTCGATTTTGGGCCTTGAGTAATAGCCCAGCAAAAAATCCTTCTCTTCCCCCCCCCCCCCCCCCCCCAAAGGAGAAACGCTTCACCTTTCTCCTCACATGCGACTTTTCATTCCGTCGCATGCAAATCGCCTCTGGTCCAGAAATCGACTGGACTAGCACCTAAGAATCCTCAGATGCTTCAGCGCCTCTTCAAATTTCTTTGTCCCAACCGACTTCGTGAAGATATCCGCTGGGTTTTCTTCCGTTCCAATCTTCAACACCTGAATCAAACCCTCCTCAGCCACCTCTCAAATGAAGTGATAGCGCGTCTGTATATGTTTCGTCCTCTCGTGAAACATATGATTCTTCACCAGGAAAATGGCGCTTTGGGAGTCGCTGTACAGCCTTACAGTATCTTGAGGAAAACCAAGTTTGAAGGTAATGGATCTTAACCATATAGCCTCTTTAGTTTATTCTGCCATAGCCATATATTCTGCTTCTGTAGTAGATAGAGCCACGGTTTGCTGTAGACCTGATCTCCAACTCACTGTATTATTTCCCACTTGAAACACATATCTCGTAGTTGATCGTCTTTTGTCTAGATCTGCAGCATAATCATTATCACAGAACCCTTAAACTTCAAAATTTTTTGACTTAGTGAATGTGAGAGCATAGCCTTTTGTACCTTTTAGATATCTGAGTATCCAGTTAACAGCTTTCCAATGTTCTTTGCAAGGTGCACTCATAAACCTACTAACGAGGCTGACTGCATGAGCGATGTCTGGACGAGTGCTCACCATGGCATACATCAGGCTGTCCACAATGCTGCAATAAGGTAAGTTCTCCATCTCAGCTGCAGCCTCTGCTATGTCCTCTTGCTTAGTACTTGAAAGCTTTAGTTGTGTTCCAATAAGAGTTAGAACACTTTTAGCCTCTGTAATAGCAAAACCTTTCAGAATCTTCTCAATGTAGACTTGTTGAGATAAGTGTAGTTTGTTAGCTTTTCTGTCTCGTATAATGTCAATTCCCAGTATACGTCTAGCAGCACCCAAGTCTTTCATTTCGAACTCACAACTCAATAAGTCCTTCAGTTTCTGAATTTCAGCCATACTCTTAGATACCAGTAACATATCATCCACGTATAGTAACAAATAAACATATGCCTTATCTTCACATTCCTTAAAGTACAAACACAGATCATTATTGCTTCTAGTGTAGCCTTTCCGTGTGATGAAGGTATGAAACATTATGTTCCACTGCCTAGGAGACTGCTTGAGACTGTAGATAAACTTTTGTAGCAACCATATTTCATCTCCCTTAGTGAATCCTTCTGGTTGTTCCATCATAATTCTTTCTTCTAATTCACCATGTAAAAATGTCGTATTTACATCCATTTGTTCAAGTTCAAAATCCCCATAAACCACCATAGACATGACTATTCGAATAGTAACATGTTTGACTACTGGTGAGAAGATTTCATGATAATCAATACCTTCCAATTGTGAAAATCATTTTGCCACCAGACGTGCCTTGAATCTAGGTTCCTCAACTTTAGGAATTCCAGGCTTGAATTTAAAAATCCACTTTCTCCCAATGATTCTCTGTTTCCAAGGCCTTTCAATCCGTTTCCACGTCTTATTCTTGTCTAAGGATTCTATCTCTTCTTGCATTGCTTTTAACCACTGAGATCTGTACTTTCCACTTATGGCTTCTTGATAGTTCTTAGGCTCATCGTCATCTATATCTTGAGCCATATTAAGAGCATAGGCAAACAGATCACAATCATCAAATCTGCTAGGCAACTTAACAGGAGCTCTTCTTTCTCTGTCTCTAGCTAGGAGGTAACCATGTAGAGATGTATTTTCCAGTCCAGAGTTTTCATTTTCTACTTCTTCATACACTTCTGGTTTTGAACTAGGAAGATTATAAACTCCACCTTAAGTAGAATAATTTTCTAAACCAGAATCATCAACCCTTTCTTCACTAGATTCATTTAGAAGTATGAATAAAACCCTATTTCCCTTCTCCTTTGTTATCTCAGATTCATCACTTGTCATATTCTTTGCATTTTGTAAATGATGTCTTCATAAAAAAATTACATTTCTGCTTGCAAAACATCTACTGTCTTCAATACTCCAAATTATGTATCCTTTAACCCCTTGCGGATAACCCATCAAATTCCTTTCTTGGCCCTAGGTTTCAATTTCCCTTGATCCACATGATAGTAGACCAGACACCCAAACCTTCTAATATGATCATAGTCAGGTTTTCTTCCAGACCACACATCTTCAGGAATTTTATGGTTTAGGGGTGATGATGGAGTTCTGTTAATCAAATATACAACAGTGGCCGATGTTTCTGCCCAATGTTTCTTCTAAACATGTTTCATTTAACAAGCTTCTTACCTTCTCTAGTATAGTTCGATTCAACCTCTCAGCTACTCAATTTTGCTGAGGGGTGTACGGACACGTTTTGTGCCTTTGAATCTCATTCTCTTTGCAGAAATCTTCAAAGTATCTGTTGTAGTATTTCAGTCCGTTATCAGTCCTTAGAGTCTTAACCCTTTTACCACTTTGATTTTCCATAAGTGATTTCCATTCCATAAACTTTGACAAAGCTTCATCTTTAGTTCTTAGGAAATAAATCCAGACTTTTCTTGAAAAATCATCAATGAATGAGATGTAGTATTGAGCTTTGGCTAAAATTGGTGTCACATAAGGTGAACCCCATAAGTAAGAATGAACATACTCTAAAATTCCCTTAGACGTATGCTTTCCCGTTCCAAACGACAATTTATGAGCCTTTCCAATAATGCAATGTTCGCATCTGTTGAGTGTTGACGCTTCTTTTGTATTCAGCACATCATAGCTCACTAGAATCTTCATAACTTTCTCATTCATGTGTCCAAGTCTGTTGTGCCATAGAGTAGTCGAATCTAGATGGTTTTGTGTAACAACATTTGCTTGATCTGAGACTGGTTCTCCGTCAAGATAGTAAAGTGTGTCCTTATAATTTCCTGCCAACACCTCCTTTTCAGTTTTATACACTTGCATTCTACCATTTCTTGACTTGAACCAACATCTCATAGATTCTAATTGTCCCTAAGAGATCATATTTCATTTTGCAGTAGGTGAGAATCTGACATTTGTCAAAACCACCAATTTCCCATTATAGTTTAGGATTTTCACCTTACCAATGGTTGTGATTTCGCAATAGGTATCATTTCCCATAAGGATTTTCCCTCCATCTAGCTCTTCAACATCAAACATTAGCTCCTTCTGATACGTCATATGATATGAACATCCTGAGTCTAGAATTCATCCTTGTCTTGATGAGTGAGACAATGTTAACACTTCTGGTTCAACAATACCGACCCACTGAGCTTTAGCAATATCGGCTTCAGCTTTCTCTTGTTTTGGTTTGTCTGGCCCATATTGTTTTCTTTTGTGGCAATCCTTTTTGAAATGATCTTCACTCTCACATATCCAACATCTCTTTTTGAACTTGACACTAGATTTACTCCTTGACTTAGATCTCTGTTTTCCCTTTTTTCGGTTCTGCCTCTTGGATATTCTGCCATTAATCCTTCACCAGCACCTTTAGACTCCAGTAATCCCTTTCCCTTAAGTTCATACTCAGCCGAGTAGGTAGACTTGATAATTTCATATACCGTAATCGTAGTCTTTCCAGGACAAGATTTTCAAACCTCTTTGATAGACTGTTCAATAGTATAGTTGTCTGGTCTTCATCTTCTAGTTTGACTCCCACACTAGAAAGTTCCGATAGGAGTTTATGGAACATATCTAGATTAACATCTAGATTCTTGTCTTCTTTCATTTTGAAACTGTAGAATCTCTGTTTCAAGTCCAGTTGATGAGGCATTGATTTAACTTGATAAATCTCTTCCAAAGCTGTCCACAAACCTTGAGCTGTCTGTTCTTTGATGATTTTACGCAGCACAATGTCGGTAATGCTGGAAGTTAACAGATTTCTGACCCTCTTATCTTTGACTTTAGCTAGCTTGGCTCTCTTTTTTAACTCAGCTAGAGTTACCATTTTTGGATCTGCTTCATCTTCAATTTCAGCTTCTGAATCAGCTGAAGTATGAATGACATTTCCCAGACCTAGTATATCTAGTTGAGCTAATACTCTATATTTCCAGAGAGGAAAATCACCTTCTCCATTGAACTTTTCCACTTTAAATTTACCTTGGGTGGGTTCCATGAAGTCTATTTCGAGATAGTATACCAACAACCTTTGTAGAATACCCCTTAGTCACCACTTCCTATAACACTGAACTTAGAGTTTGTAACCGAAAGCTCTGATACCACTGTTAGGCTTTGTAGCCTTCTATCTCTTTCACTTTCAGCTTCTATAATGCTTAGGATGTTACTAACTTGGTGTTCTATCTCTTTGTTGTTTGCAGAATGTAAAGAAGGCAAGAGGATTTAATAAGTTCCCAAGATCAAGAACCGATCTTGGTACATCTCACCGGATATATCCGGAAACAAGTCTCAATACTAAGAGATCCTAACTCTTACACACCCCCTTACAAGAAAAGAGAAACCCGAAAAAACACTCTTTTGGATCCTAAGTTCTACCCAAGAAGATACATTCTTACTGAGACAACTCTCACCAAAACCCACAAGGTATGTCTCATTACAACCCTTTTCTTATAACATTTTAGAAAGCATGACTTAGTCTCCTCTTTTCCATATTAAGCTCCTTAACCATGTGTACTACCACACCTACTATCAACCTTCTTATGGTAATGAAGATAACCCCAAAGACCATTCCAAGAAGCCCTTTTGATGTCTTCACCCTTGCTTATAGAGAAACTCTGCATTTTCCTTATAGGACCAAAAACAGGAAATAGAGAAAAAGGAATCGACTAGTGGGCCGGACCAAAACTGATCCAGAAGTCAACCCAAACTCGCCCACATTAACTCAAGGCCTAAACCGATCTCAATACAACAAAGATTCCATTTCTAAACGAAAAGATACTTCACTAACTTACACGACTCTGTTTTTTTTAAACTAATTTTAATATATTACACTATACTAATATAATTATATACTAAACTCAATTATAATCAACAGATCACAGATTTTGAGAAACGTATTAAGAAATTAGCAAGTAAGGTCGATGAGTTTTTGCAGAGTCTTGTGGACGAGAAACGTGAGGGTCAAGGAAAGGGTAGTACAATGGTGGATCACTTGCTTAAACTCCAAGAAATTCAACTGATTATTATACTTCAACCTGTTTCGCTCTTTAGCCATAGACATTTTTTAACAATTCTTTAATAAATCTTATTCTGATCACCAATATATCACTATAAATAAACAAAATATTGGTAGAATTATACTACAAAAAATTTAGATAAAATAGACGGAACTTCTGATGAAAGAAAGGTCTACCGAAATTTTTCGAGCAGGTATATATTACATCAAAAATCTGTATGTAATTTTTGACAGAATATACTTTATCGAAAATCCTAGAACAAAATTATTCGAAATTCTGATGGAATTCCGATAGTAGTTTTCTGAAAAATACAGAAAAATACAGTGTTACTAATGAGGATTCTGAAATATACTAAAACAACTAAAATAAATATGAAATTTTTAGTTTTATAAAAACAATTACTAGATAGAATCAGGTTAAAAGAAAATTATCTGGTAGAAAAAGTAGTGATCAATTTACAATATTTCCCATTAATCCATATGTCCAATTTATGTGTTTTTAAAAGGCAAATATAGTTAAGAATCACATTAATAGGTATGAATCATATTTTTTATGCTCATTTCAACATGTATGAATCTATGTAACTAATGCTTCGATTAATTTCCTTTGTATGTTTTTTTTTTACTATTGGATCCATAAAAAACGATCTATATTCTAAATTCACTTAGTAATTTTATTTTATTTAATCTACTAAAAATAGTGAAGAGAAGTCGAAAACCCAGAACAATAAGAAAACAACAAAATAGTCACTAGGATGAAGAGTCCAACCTCAGACCTAAATTTCATACTTTCATAATTTCATAATTTTGTGTTTATATTTTAGGTTCAAATGTATGCATAAATTTAAAATCTTAAACATACATATAATGAGACTTACATTTCAAACAAATTCATTGATAATCTCATGGATAATAGGACGAGCTCTACACATTGCATTCAATGGTGTTGCTGGACGCATTGTAGTTGCTTCATTAAGGTTCACTAATTCTTCTCCAACTCTTTCCCATTCAAAACATTGAACCATTGATCCAAGAGCCAAACTCACTACTCGTTGAGCTAGTCCTGAACCAGGACAAGCTCGTCGTTCCATCCCAAATGGCATGAACTTCTTATCTTCTCCTTCTTTCTCGAACCGTTCTGGCTCAAATCTTTCCGGCTCTTCCCATATCTCCGGGTCCCGATGAATAGCCCAAGCAATCACTATTAAGATCGTGCCACTTGGGAAGTCATAACCTCCGACCTTAAAATCATCCATTGCCCTATGTGGAGCAAGTAATGGAGCGGCCGGGTAAGGTCTAAAAATCTCCATCACAATACATTGAAGGTAAGGAAGTTTTTTTGCATCTTGTTCATCTATTAATCTCTCTAAACCGATTTTCATATCGATTTCGGTTCTTGCTTTATTTAAAACCTCTGGATTGTTCAACAAATTCAACATTGCCCATTCCAGTGTTCTTGTTAGCGTTACATTTCCGGTGAATATCATAACCTATAAATCCAAATAGAAGATAATAATTAATCATTACATAATAAAGCCTTAACTAGTTTTGTTTTATGAGAATACATAGATTTTCCTCAATACTTACAACTATGAGTCCTTTGAGAGTAACATCAGTATAATGATCACGATGAGTTTCTTGGAGAGAAAGCAAGTGATCAATCATAGTGTTACCATTTTCTTGTTGTGCGCGTTTCTCATCAACTAGCCCTTGAAGAAACTCATCTACCCGAACTGCCAATTTCTTTACCCGTTTTTCGTAATTTGTAAACCAATGCAGCCACGGAATATAGTCAGAAGCATGTCCAACTCCAGCACTAGATACTGCCTCATCAAACAGTAGCCTCATACGCTTTGCTTCATTGTCGTTCTCTGTTCCATCTCCATAGAATCGTTTGCCGGCTATCAACCGGAGGATGTTATTGATATTGAAATTCCCAAACAATGATCTCAATTCCACTTTTGCAAACCCCTGGAATTATAATCACACAAACCAGTGGTTAGGGCATAGAAAACTCTTGAGGTTATATCACATCGATAAGTTTAACATATACCCTAAACATATCTCATGAATTCATTACTCAATGAGTATGCCGGACGAATGCCGAAAATCTCTCTGGTTATTTTAATTCCATCAGAAATCCCTCAAAAGTAGTTAGGGTGAACCCGACAAGTCTTATGGATGTTGAAATTACACTAGACACATACATATCTTGTTAAAGATGTATACTTAAATAAAACAAAAAAAATACATATATACTTAGGGACGTAATTGTGGGTAAAAAATTATGGCCCGACCCAAACCCGAAATGAATCCATCCAGAGAAAACTCAAAATAGAAAAAAAGTCCAATAAAACTTAAAGTCTTATTAGGACTACCCGAAAAAACTCAGTAATATATGAGTTTTATATGGGTACTCAATTATTTTTATTTAATATTTAAACTTATTTGTATCTTTTAATAATTTTAAAAAATATGTATATGTAATATTTAAATTTTTTACTAAAAATTTTATAATATAAATCATAATCTAAAAATATTGATTATTTACTATATCATCCAATATATCTCTCTCAAACAAAGTAGTATCATCAAAAAACACAAACATAACATAAAAATAATATAATCTCTCAATCATAATTCTTCGTGATTATCACATCATCAATCACCTCCTAAAAAAACATATGATATTTACATTAATCTCATTGCTATAAAATCACAACATTTAAAATTAAATGCAACACAAATATTATTTGGATCTCATATTCATGAGCTACTTGTCATAGTATCTTCAGTTTATATCACCTCAAATCTCAAAATGTGAATCCACCAATCTAAATCAATAATTTGAATATAAAACTGAATTTTTACCTTTGAACTCAGGAAAACCATGTAACCAGTTTCTAGTACAAAGAAAAGCTTAGACATTTCTTGGAAGGAGACGGTTTCTGTAGGAGTTCAACACCTGACCTCCTATACTGAAAGCCGATTTTGCTTCCACTATGGTGATTGGAATGGTGAGAATATAACAAGCTAGAGAAGCCAAATCACCATACCGTTGCTTGTTGTTTTTCATGTAAGTTAGGACCTCCATATCTGTATAAGACCTCACATCTAGTTTGGACTCATCCAAATAAACATACAGATCATATTTGGTGTTATCCGAGTCAGAAAGGATGTTCTCTCAAGTTCAAAAAGGTCATGTATCATGGAAACATACTAAATATGCCAAAATTTTGTAAAGTAAATGATAATGTGAAAATGAGAAAAAATACTTATAAAATTCGGATCATCTTCTAATGGCGACTCTGTAAGAAATTCATTAGAAGTTGGTGTTTTAGTGAAAGTGGAAGAAGTCAGAGTCTTGGTGTGATATTCTCCATAAAGATCCTTCAAAGTTTGCTTAACAATACTAATTTTTTCCTCTGAAGTACTCAAATCCACCCTATCCTAAAAAGATTTGAGGATTTGAAGCTTTAATCTCGAATCCAAAATGGCTCCCATGGCTAAAATGATACTATATTCATCCCAATATTTAGCAAATTTGGATTGCATACCCTTAGCCATAAATTCCACTATACTATCACCACAATCAACACATTTCATCAACAAACACTCAATTTTCTACATTTGTAGTAAATACACATTAGTTGTAAGATATTTGACCCAAAAAAGTATGTAGTGATCACACGAAAGGCTTCAGTAGATCACAAATTCTCTCACCAAGATCACACTCATCCGGTGAAGGCAACGACTTGTAATTTCTTTCACACTATTTCAGACTGACAAATGTCCTACGAAACTTGAATGCTCTAGCAAGCATATCATAAGTTGAGTTCCATCGTGTAGGAACATCTACTGACAATCCAGCTCCACTCCTAATCCATGCACTTTCAACACATGCAGCAAATGCTTATTTTCTTGAATTTGATGGTTTGACAAACTTAACACTATCTCTAATATTTTCAAAGAAATCAGTAGTTAGTAGCAATCCTTCCTTAACTATCAAATTCAATATATGCGCACAACATCTCACATGAAAAAAATTCACATTATGCAGTAATCCACCACCACTAATCATCTGGAGATGATGCTTAAGAATTATATGCATACTATCGTTACTAGTAGCATTATCCAATGTTATATAATATACCTTCTTCTCTAAATCTCATTCTCTCAAGAAACCTAGAATCTTATTAGCTAATTCTTCACTGGTATGTGGAGGTTTCATATCAATGAACGCTAGAATCTTATTGTTCAAATTCCAAGCTTCATCGACATAATGAGCAGACAAACATATATATCATGTCATAGTGCTATGAGATGTCCATAAATCATAAGTAAAACATACCCGCCCTTTAAAATTTGCACACTTTTTCAGTTTTTCTTTCTCTACCTCATATCTCCTAAACAAATCATTTTTAATTGTTCGTCTACATATAGGCTCACAATTTCAATTCAAATACTTGTCTTTAGCTCTAACATTTTTATACTCAACATATCTAAAAGGCAATTCATGGTGAATAATGATTTCACTAACCACCGATCTACTTTATAATCATATTGCCTCTCTTCTCCTCGTTGTGGAACTCTCTTTGGACAAATCTCTAAATGACGCTTTAAAGTTGATGTTCCATGGTTGGCTTCTGTGATTAGCTTCTTACTATAATGAATGCAACGACCTCTCTGTTTGCCATCTGATTATACTTTGATTGGTACAAGCTCTTTCCAAACAGTTAACCTTTTGCGTTTATTAGTCGTTTGAGTAGGCTGAGTTGCACTTTATGTTGCTTCTTGAGTTTCAGCCTCCTCATTCATTGTTATATGCTCATTCTCAACATTTAGAGTTGCCATTGTTTCCAATAACTGTGAATCCATCTACAAAAACAACAACAATGATTATAGGTCAAAATCAACACCGTGTTTTGACTTCCAGAAAATTGAAATCACAAAGTTATTCATTTGTTAAAAACCTAATTTTGATTTGCAATAACCCTCATGCACATAAGGTAATCACTAAAATCAGCTGCACACAGAAGACTACAATCAGCTAAATACAGACACGAATTTCCATTGTACAAAGTCAATATCTTAACTTGCCAAATATAGTAACTATACATACCAAATCTCCCATGGTGAAGTCAAATGCCAAAGACAAAAATCTCATACATAAGTCAATCAAAGTCTCGAAAAATAAAATCCAACCACTACTTCACCGTAAGCTATACGATTATTCACTACAATCACTAAACAAATCAAAGCGAGAGGTGAGACATGAAGATTACTTACCAGGTGTGCGATCCAGGGCCGTACTTCTTCGAATGAGAATTTCAGACATTGTCATGACCCATATCGTCGATACTTCGCAAATGAAGATTTTTTTCTTGCCAGATTTTTTAAGCCCAATACTTTGAATATCTTTGGCTACAAAGTGGACAACTGTCGAATTGTATCTACCTGTAAAATCATATGTTATTAAAATCATATGTCGAATTTAATAATAATGGACTTAAATTGAGAATCAGCACATATCTTCGAAAAATACCAGAAAAAGAATTTATTTGAGCTGTAATAAAATGTTTTGTAATCAAATTTCCGTTGGGTACTCGTTTTTTAATGGGCATATCCGAAACAAAACTCATTCATTATCGGTAATACTTATTTTAAGTCCACTTATTTTTTTTTAATTAAAATAAGACTTTATGATGATGATTGTTTTATGGGTTTGATGTACTCAATGGATAAAAACCATACTAGTAGATTTCACATTATCAAACAAATAGAACCGGTTAACCGGCCCAGAATCCATGTTACGAGTTTCAAGGGGATCTTGAAAAGAAACTAAACTTAATAAACCTTTCGGCTGATCTCGTTTTTTTGTCGAAATCCTATATCAACCACAAAGTTTAGATGTATAGAAAAAAGTATCATATATAAATATTTTAGTTGTTATCAATGTGTTTGAGTTTAGGTTGTATATATAAGAGAATTTTTAGAGGTTTTATTATTATAGGATTAACGCATAAACATGTCTCATGTGATAGGAATTAGGAAATGGAAATTTAAAATATATTTTTTTTGTACTTATTTCTATTTGGATTGATTTTTATTTCAAAAAATTTATATGTTTTCTTGTTTATCTTTGTTAAAACACAAACTTTTAATATTTTTAGATCTTTTATTGAGATAGTAAATCATATTATGAATTTAGTAATATAGTAAAACTTTAAAACCTATATAAATTATGTAATACAAAAATCAAAATGAACACATATCAAATATTGTATAACACCAAATTAATTTCAATAAGTATTTCAATAAAAATTCATTTGATTGGATGCTTAAATATGTATATTAAACATACACATTTCAATAAGTCCATTTCAATGTGACAGCAATGAACATACAACTATTTGGAAGGATATCATCAAAAGCCCAACATGTGATGATGTGACAATGTATAATGTATGTAATTGGTCAAAACGTGTCAAAGTTTGTTTTGTAGAAAACTTAAACCCAATAGAATCTTACTGATATCTTTACCTAAAAGAAAAGAAGCTTAGTGATATCCTTTACTTAAACAATTGGAATAACATAAAAGAAAATTAATTCACACATATATGCAAGCCTCTTATTTTAGTACTTTATAAATTTATTTGATTCAAGTTTTATTTATTTATGAACAAGAAATCTGATATTAGAAAGAAGAAAATAGAGAAGGATTTCTTTCCAGTTTGTATGATAAAAAAATGCACATTTCATCTCATAACAAAATTAGGTTTAACTAGAACTTGAAATTTTTTTATCAACAATTTAATCAATTAAATTTAATCAATAATTTAAATTTCCTCAAAACTCAAATAATATAATATAAAATAACATGATTTTTTGAAATTGAATTCTTATATAAAATAACTAATGTAAATATCTAGTCACTCGACCAAAAACACTTTCATTCTAAACAAAAACCCATTACCAACTGTGTTATCATATTTCAATTAATGTGTGGTTCAAAATCAATTGTGTTTTATTGATCAATCATTATATATTTTTACGAAATTCTAATAATTATTTTCAATACGATATAGTGCAAAAGTATTGTATAGTATTCAGACCAAATTAGATCTCTTAGTGACAGTAACTTTAAGACCATGCTTCATGTGGAGAATAACAGAAGGAACTGGCACAATATTATGTCCTTCAACAACCTTTATATCATAGTTTTGTATGATTTTCACAGCAACTGTCTTCATCTGCATCATAGCTACTTCTTTCCCCAGACAAGTCCTTGGACCAGCGTTAAATGATAAGAACTTAAAAGATGGAACATGAATCAACTTTCCATTCTCTGAAATCCATCTCTCTGGCTTGAATTCTGATGCATCTCCTCCCCAAATAGATTTCATTCTCCCTAATGAATAAAGACAGAACACAATCTTTGAACTCGCATCGACCCTATGTCCACTTGGAAGAACATCATGTTTTGTAGGAGACTTTTGCTCAAACGGAACCGGTGGATATAGCCGTAAGGCTTCACATAGAGCTCCATGTAAATACACCAACTTGTTAAACTCTTGTGGGTTGAAAGACATAGAATCATGGGTGGTAAGAGATAGTTTTGTGTTGATTTCTTCACGAATTTTGGTTGTCACTTTTGGGTTCTTAGAGAGAAGCCAAAAGAACCAAGTGAGAGCTGAGCCTGTTGTGTCTCTTCCTGCTAACATGAAGCTTAAGATCATGTCTCTAAGAAACTTCTCGTCACTCGGATTCAACAACTTGTACTTGGTTGTGTCAAGATTTAAGTAAGACATCAACAAATCTTTAGATGATGAATCAATATTTGTTTCATCTCTCTTAGAAGCTATGCACTTAGAGCAAACTCGATCAAAAATCGAGTGAGCTTTTTTCATCTTCAACTCATCTCCAAACCTAAAGAACCTTTGCATCTTCCAAAACATACCTGGCTTGACATATCTGAAGAAAATTGCTTCCTCTGCTTCATCTAAAGCTTTAGCAAACTCTATATCCGGCATTTCGATAGAGAGACAACCAGGATCGATACCAGTCACTAGAACAAACGTAGTATCAAACGTGAATCTTTGGAACAAATCTTGTAAGTCAACAACTTGTCTGTTCTCAATAAAGTGATCTAAAAATTGGACAAGACCTTTCTCTAACTTGCTCAAGCTTGTTCTTAATGTAAACTGTTGAAACTCTTGATGATGCATCATACTTTGAGCTGACTTTCTTAGATCTTTCCATAGCTCACAGTCTGCATTGAAAATACCATCTCCTAAAACGTCAAAGATCTTCTTGAACTCGGTTCCTTTTGGATAGTTTACAAAGTTTGAGCTCATGATGTGATGGATATTAGCAGGATCTATTGTGATCAACATGTCGATATCACCAAAGCAAGGACCTTTGAAAGGATAAGTTAAGTTTGAGGCTTCAAGGACTTCGGTTATGTAGTCGTAAACGCGAGGGATCTCTACGAGTAAGCCAGGAAGCATTCCAAGGAGTGGCCAGTTTGTGGGAAAGCAATGGTGAGATTTTTTGGTAATTAAGAAATATCCAAAGAGAAAGAAGAGACAGAGTAAAAAAGTTGATAGTTCAAGTAAGCTCATTAGAGCCATTAGAGAGAAAATTGGGAAAGTTTTTTCCTCTTTATTTTTTTCTTTGTAGATAGAGTGATGAAACCAAAGAGGCCAGCTTGATTCTTAAAATCGTAAATAATGTATATCTAATTATAAGGGCCCTTTCATCAAAAGTGAGATGCTCATCAAAGTTTTAAATTTTGCAAACATTACCCACCACATAAACAAAATGCATAAAGAACATTCAAACTATATTCGGGTGTGCTCGCTCATTTAACTATATTCTTAACAAAATGGGTAGATTTGCAAAATCTTAAAAATTATATTGTTTTTAAGCAATATCTCATCCACAGATTAATGATGTGTCTCCTAAAAAAGGTACCGTTCTTAGATGATTGGACATATTATCGGTCCTCATTTGTTTTGTTCGGTATCGAGCCACGCGTCGAATCTAGTTTGGAAGCCAATGCATGTGACATAATTTGTTAGTGTTGGTAACCATTAGTGTTGTATTTATCATAATTCTGAAATTCTTCATACCTAGTTTTTAATCGTAAAAAAGACCTAATCAATAACTTAAATTATTGTTTTAACCGAAACTAGCACAAGTAATAGATTTGATTGAATCGGAGTAAGAAATTTTGTTTATTAAATATGTTTTTCGGTTATATGCTATTTTCTCCAAGTGTTACTCATGCTAGAGGTAAGAAAACATTGAAAAGATGAATGAGATGCCTCATAATTTTATTCTCGAAGTTAAAATGTTTAATGTGTGGGGAATCGACTTCATGGGACCAATTTTGTTTTCATATGTAAATCAATATATCTTAGTAGCAGTAGTTTATGTGTCAAAATGAGTTAAAGTGTTCATTAGCCCAACAAAAGATGGTAAGATGGTCTTAAAAATGTTCAAACACATCATCTTTCCAAAGTTCGGTGTGCCGGTCATTGTCATGAATGATGGTGGTTCTCATCGCATCAATAAGACTTTTGAGAGCCTTCTGAAAAAGTATGGAGAGATCAAGAATATCCTTCAGAAAACGTTCGACAAACAAGAAAGGATTGGTTTTCAAAGCTTGATGAAGCTCATTTTTTGGCATACGAAAATTGCCTACAAGACATCCCTCTGAACAACGCCGTTTCATCTCATCTATGCAAAATCAGGTCACCTTCTATTTGAGCTCGAATACAAGGCAATACGGGCAGTAAAGTTGCCAAACTTTGACATTAAGTTTGCTTCTAAGAGATTAACAATGCACCTACACGAGTTGGAGGAAATTCAAAAATGGCTTATGAGAACACACGTATCTACAAAGAGCGAACAAAGGCCTACCACGACAAGCATATCCTTAATGGTAGTTTTGCTGCCAATGATCAATTACTTTCAACTCTCGTTTGAAATTTTTTTCAAGCAAGCTTAGATCACGGTTTCAACATAGATACTATTGAGGGAGACATTAAAACCACTCTCGATTATCCATCCATCACCTAAAAGGTAATTGAGTCAAGCTAATTATTTGAAACAAAGTATTAAGTGGGAGGCAACCCACTGGTAGATTTTTATGTTTTCCTGCATTTTTCAGTTCACAATTTATTTTATATCTACTTTTATTCATTTCAGGTAAGAGATTCTTGTCGAGAGGCTGAATCCGCCTCCCGTTTTGATAAACCCAGACCCGCGAAGAAAGCCGATTCGTCAAACCCTTTCAGATCCTCTGATTTACCATTGATTTGGGCTCCGATTGAGTCCAGGAGAGACGCCGAGAATCGCCTCTCAATTTGTGTTTTTTTAGGAAGCTTTCACATTAATAACCTTTATTTCTTAGTATTCCTTTTTCTTTTCAGTATTTATAGGTTTTTTGTCCGATAAGTGGATTCAATTTTCCATTTTTTATTTGATCTCCTATTACATTCCTTCAAATATTTTCTTCTTGACGTAAAAATATTCAAAATCAGTGTCATATTTTTTGTAATTTATATACTTTTATTTTTCAATGTTCACGATTACAAAAATGGAAAAAAAAATCTTAAAGTTTTGGTGGAACACATACATATCCCGGAAACTAAAATCTAGGCAAAGAAAACAATGTTTAAAGATCATAAATACGGAAAAGCTAAGATAGATTAAAAAAAAACAGAATATTTGATCTGAATCCGTTGACCGAAGTCACTGCAAGGCAATATAGAACCGGAATCGGTGACGAGACCTTCCATAACGATTGAAATGTATCTCACTACTGAAGAATTAGAATTCTAAACCGAGAAGTAGATAACCCACAATATTTCAGGAAGAGGCTAAGTCGAAGCCAAAGTCGACCAAATGTGAAGCCTCAAATAAAACTCAAGAGAAGACTCGATCAGTACGGAAAAGGAGCAAACCAGTTTCAACATGGTGAAGACCGAGCCCGGGAAAGCATAACCATAAATCGAATCGGAGAAGGAACCAAACGATCAACTCGGGAAAACAAAACCGAGATCCTAAGTGAACCAAACTAACTAACCATATTTGGTTCAAAGCTTAAGTTAACCAAAAGGGAACTCCGAACAAGACTAACCTAACCAGCATTACAAGACAAAGAAGAAACACATGTAGATCGAGAAGAAGTATCAACTAACCTGGTGAGGCCCCTGAGAGAGGTCCGCCGTGCAATGATATAGCTTGTTTGCCTTCATCTAACCATAAGGAGAGCAACCGGTAAAAGGAAGGAAACAAAAGCTCATCTCTCGGAACCCTGAAC